>CAUYQG010056192.1:0-13992 GCA_963574415.1 Tarsius wallacei | reverse complement strand
TGTTCCGGTTTTCAGGGGAAATGCTTCTAATTTCTGCCCATTGAACTATATGTTGGCTGTGAGTTTATCTTAGATGACTCTTAATATCTTGAGGTATGTTCCCTCTATGTCTAGGTGTTCGAGGGTTTTTACTAAACACGGATGCTAGATTTTATTGAAAGTTTTTTCTGAGTATAATGGCATAATCATGTGTTTCTTGTTTTTACTTGTTGATGTATTGAATTACATTTATGGTCTTGCAGATTTTGAACCAGCCCTGCTTCCTGGGGATGAAGCTTACTTGGCCATAATGGATAATTTTTGAAATGTGTTGTGGATCCGATTTGTTAGAAGCTTGAGAATTTTTGCATCTATGTTCATTAGGGATATTGGCCTTTAGTTCTCTTTCTTTGTTGGGTCCTGTCCCAGTTTGGGTATCAGTTGATGTTACCTTCATAAAATGATTTGGGGAGAGTTCTGTCTTTCTTGATTGCTCACAGTACTTTCAATAGGATTCGTATCAGCTCCTCCTTGTATGTTTTGTAGAATTCTGCTTGAAAGCTATGTGGTCCAGGGCTTTTTTTTTTTGGTGGTAGTTTTCTTATGATGGAGTCAGTCTGCTGGGTTGTTATTGGTCTACTTAGGGTCTCAACTTCTTGTTTCAACCTTGGGAGATTATGCGATGTCAGAAAGTCCTCCATTTCATTTAGGTTTTTGAACTTGTTTCCATACAGATGTGCATAGTAATCTCTAATAATCTTTTGTATTTCCTCAGGTTCAGTTGTGAAGTGATCTTTTGTGTTTCTATTTGCGTTTATTTGGACTTTTTCTCAGTCGGTGTTGTTAGGGGTCCATCATTCTTGTTTATCCTTTCAAATAATCAATATTTGTTTCATTTATTTATTTTTCTTTCTTTTTTCTCTTGTCTAACTGCTTTAGTTAGAACTTTCAACACTGTGTTGAACAGGAGGGTGAGAATGGGCAGTGTTGTCTTGTTTTTTTTGAGTTGGGGTCTCACTCTGTTGCCCAGACTGGAGTGTGGTGGTGTGCTCCTGGCCACCGCAACCTCGACCTGCTGAGGTCAGGCTATACTTCCGCCTCAGTCTTCCAAGTAGCTGGAACTACAGGCGTGCGCTACCACGCCTGGCTAATTTTTTGATTTATTGTAGAGATGAGGTCTCGCCAGGTTGCCCAGACAGATCTCGAACCCGCGGGCTCAGCCTCCCAAAGTGGGGGATTACAGGCTGAGCCACCGAGCCTGGCTCATTGATTTTTTTTTCTATGATATTTTTGTCTTCTGTGTCCTGTATTTGGGCTTTTACTTTTATTCTGGATTCTTCTGCTGATGTTAGGTGGTCTTGCCTTTCCAGCTCCCTAGGTGATTTGTTAGGCTGTTAACTTGTGATTTTTCTATTTTCTAAATGTGTATAGAACTATAAATTCCCCTCTTAGCACTGATTTCTTGGTGCCTCAGAGGTTTTAGTAGGATATGTTTTTTTAAATTTGTTTCCAAGACATATTTAATTTCTGTTTTGATATCTGTGTTGACCCAGGAGTTGTTCAGCGTCATTGCTGTTTAGTGTTCATGTCTTTGTGTGTTTTGGGTGGATGTTGGTGGTGATATTTATTTTTATTTCATTGTGGTCTGAGAAGATGCATGGTAGTATTTTGATCTTAGGGAATTTGTTTATATTTGATTTATGACCCAATTTGTAATTGATCTTGGAGTATGTTCCATGTGATGATAAGTAGAATATATATTCTGTAGTTTTTGGGTGGAGTGTTCTGTAGGTATCTATTAAGTCCAGTTGGTCAAGTGTCAAGTTCTGGATTTCCTTATTGATTTTTTTTCTTGATGCTCTATCTAGGGTTGTTAGTGGGGTATTTAAGTCTCCAGTTATGATAGTGTTAGTGTCAATGTCCTTAGTTGTCCTTTAGTTTTACTTAGTAGTTGCTTTATAAATGCTGTGTTGGGTGCATATATGTTTAGGATGTATATTTATTTTTGATGGATTGAGCTTTTTATGATTATGTAGTGTCCTTCCATATCTTTTTAAATTTTTGATAGCTTGAAGGTTGTTTTGTCTGATATTGAAATCGCAACTCCTGTCTTTTTTGTTTTCCATTCAACTGAAAGTTTATTCTCCATTCTCTCACTTTAAGTCTGTGGGTGTCCTTTGTCATGAGATGTGTTTCCTGGAGGTAGCTTATTGTTGGGCCATGCTCTTTTTTTTTTTTGTTTGAGTTGGAGTCTCACTCTGTCACCCAGACTGGAGTGCAGTGGCACGCTCCCGGCCACCACAGCTTCGACCTGCTGGGCTCCGGCGATCCTTCCACCTCAGCCTTCCAAGTAGCTGGAACTACAGGCGCGCACTACCATGCCTGGCTAGTTTTTGATTTATTGTAGAGATGAGGTCTCACCAAGTTGCCCAGGCGGGTCTCGAACCCGCGGGCTCAGGCAATCCACTCACCTCGGCCTCCCAAAGCGCTGGGATTACAGGTTGAGCCACTGATCCTGGCCAGGGCCATGCTCTTTTATCCAGTTTGCCATTCTGTGTCTTCTCAGTGGTGCATTTAGCCCATTGATGTTCAGACTAATTATTGAATTGTGAGAGTTTATCCCTGTCATAAGGCTCTTATAAGGCTGTTTTGTTTTCTTTTAACTTTTGCATTACTATGTGTGCATTTTCATTTTTGCTGTGCTGTGTTTTTATGCTTTTTTTGTGAAGTGTATGGTCTTTCTTTTGTTTCTTTTTTCTTTTGTGCACAGCACCTTTTAAAGCGTCTCCTGTAGAACTGGTCTGGAAGTAGCATATTCTCTTAGGGACTGGATGTCTGGGAAGGATTTTAATTCTCCATTGCTGATGAAGCTGAACTTGGTTGAAATTTTTTATCTTTGAGAACATTAAAGATTGGAGTCTAGTCCCTCTGGCCTGTAGTGTTTCTACAGATAAATCTGGAGTGATTCTGATTGGTCTTCCCTGGTGGGTAGTCTGACCATTTTCCCCTTGCTGCCTTTAGGATTTTTTCATTAATACCTACTTTGTGTAGGTGAATTACTATGTGCCTAGTGGTTGGTCTTCTCATAAGGTGTCTTGCAGGGGTTCTCTGAATCTCTTGTGCTTGTATAGTCATCTCTCTGGCAAGATGAGGAAAATTTTCTCGAATGACCTCATGGAATGTTTGTTCTAAGATGTTTTCTGTTTGTCTTTCTACTTCAGGGATACTGATCAGACATAGGTTTAGCTTTTTGATAAAAAATCACACATCTCTTGGACAGTTTCTTCTTTTTTCTTAAGTCTTTTTTCCTATATTTTTAATAGATTGGATCACTTCTGCTTCCTATACTTGTCAGTTTGTTTTTTATTTCTTGCATAGAGTTATTTATTTCCATTATTTCTGAATACGCTTTCTTGAGTCTGTCCAACTCTGTTGCAATTTCATTTAGTTTTAACTCTTGCATTTCCTGATTTTTATTCATTTTGTCCATTGATTCTCTGATCTCTGTAAGTACCTTCTGTGTACAGTCATTCTTGGAGATAGCCATTGTTTGTGCTCCAAGAGTGGTTCTTTCAGGCACTGTCTCTTTGTTGGGACTCTGGGAGTTACCAGTGATTTTTCACTGGTTTTTCTTCATTTATGGCAGATCTCTTATCTTTCTCTTTAATTCTATTGCTCAGTATAAAACAGAGAAGCAATCACTTATGATGCTTGCTCTACCTTCTGTCTTTCCTTGATTCACCTTTTGGGTTTGTTCGATTATGATATAGGGCTGGGAGTGGGGTGTTGTGCTACCGCTTTACAATTTTGAGCACTTACTAAGGGGTGGGGGAGGGGCCACAAGGATGTAGAATCTACTGACGGATCATAATGCTTATTATCTGATGACTGGGTCACCTGCAACTTGCTCTCCATCTCCATACAATATGACCTTACATTGAGTACACTGGTGTTGCCCCAGCCTTCTTCTTCTCTCTTGCTCTCTCACATACCCACTCATGCACAGATACTTGTACAGTCACTCCAGCTCTGCTGCCATCCCAGCAATCCTCTATATGTGTCTTTTAAAATTTATTTCATTCTGAGACCCAATTCACCACTACACAACATGTCCATGTTGTGAACACATGTGTACTCCCCATTCTAAACTAAAATAGAAAAAATATTTCACTAATATTTTATAGTGTTCAGTGTATAGATCTTTCACTTTGTTGGTTAAATTTATTCCTAAATAAGTTTTTTTTTGGTGGTAGCTACTAAAAATGCAATTATTTTCCCAATTTATTTTTTGAAAAGTTTATCATTCGTGTATAGAAACCACAAATGATTTTTGTACGTTGGGTTTGTATCTTGCAACTTTACTCAATTCATTTATTATTGTGAACAGTTTTTGGGTGAAATTGTTAGGATTTCCTATGTATAAAATTATATAATCTACAAACAGATGATTTAACATTTTTCTTTCAGATTTGGATGCCTTTTATTTATTTATTTTCTTGCCTAATTACTCTGGCTAGGGCTTTCAGTTTAATAGAAGTGATGAGAGTAAGCACCTTTGTCTTGTCTCTAATCTTAGAAAAAACTTTCAGCTTTCCACTACTACAAAGCGAGCTGTGGCTTATCATACATGGCCTTTATTATATTGAGGTACATTGCTTCTCTACTTAATTAGTTGAAAGTTTTTATCATGACAGGATGTTGAATTTTGTTAAATGCTTTTTCTACATCTATTGAGATAATTGTGATTTTTATCCTTCATCTTGTTAATGTGGTATATCATGTTTATTGATTTGCATAGATCAAATCATCCTTGCACCTTAGTGAAAAATCTAGCTTGATCATGCTATACGATTGTATAATCCTTTTCATGTGGTTTGCTAGCATTTTGTTGAGAATTTTGTGTCTATGTACATCAGGAAAATCAACCTGTTATTTTCTTTTTTTGAGTTGGAGTCTCATTCCATCGTCCAGGCTGGAGTGCAGTGGCACACTCACAGCCATGTTAGTGTTGACCTGCTGGGCTCAGGTGATCCTTCTGCCTCAGCCTTCCAAGTAGCTGGAACTACAGGTGCATGCTACCATGCCCAGCTAATTTTTTGATTTATTGTAGAGATGAGGTGTCACCAAGTAGCCCAGGCTGTTATCAAACCCATGGGCTAAGGCAATGCCCTCAACTCAGCCTCCCAAAGTGCTGGGATTACAGGCTTGACACCATGTCCAGTCTATTTTCTTTTTTTTAAGTTTAATTTTATTTTAAAGTTGTGAGGTACAAGTCAGGATTGTGGATATAAGTGGCTTTGGTATGAGGATAGTGTTGGACCTGTAACATGAGATTGGAAATATTTATTCCTTTCAATGATTTGAAGGCATTTGAGAAGGATTGGAATAAATTCTTCTTTAAATGTTTGGCAAAATTCACCTAGGAAATTATCTAGTCTTGGGGTTTTTTTTTTTTTTTCTTTTTTGGGAGGTTTTTGATTACTGCTTCAATCTTCTTATTCATTCTTTGTCCAATCAGATTTTCCATTTTTTCATGAGTCAATCTTTTGGTAGATTGTATGTTTCTAGGTATTAATCAATTTCTTCTAGGTTATGCAATTTGTTGAGTAGTCATCTCTTATGATCCTTTGTATTTTTATGGTATCAGTTGTAACATCTCCTCTTTCATTTATGATTTTATCATTTGAGTGCTCTCTTTTTGGTTAGTTTAGCTAAAGATTTTCCAGTTTTTGTTCCTTTTCCAAAAATCCACCCTTAAAGTTTTGTTGATCTTTTGAATTGTCTTTATGGTCTCTATTTCATTTATTTTTCTCTATTATTTATTATTTCATTCCTTCTGCTAATTTTGGGCTTAGTTTGTTCTAGCTTTTTCTAGTTTCTTGAGGTATATTTGAGATATTTCTTTTTTTCATAATGTAGGTGTTTATCAATATAAACTTCCCCCTTAGAATTAATTTTGCTGCATCCCATAAGTTTTGGTATGTTTTTTCCATATTTGCTTCAAAATATTTTTTGATTTTCCCTTTGATTCTTCTCTGACCCATTAGTTGTTCAAAAGTGTGCTATTTTATTTCCACATATTTGTGAATTTCCAACTTTCCTTCTGATATTGATTTCTAGTTTCAAAGTATTGTGGTCAGAGAAAATACTTGATATAATTTCAGTCTTCTTAAATTTGCCAAGACTTGTTTTGTGGACTAGCACATGACCTAGTCTGGAGAATGTTCTTTGTATGCTTGAGAAGAATATACATTCTGCTTCTATTGGTTGAAGTGCTTTGTATATGTCTATTAGGTCCATTTGATCTATAATGTTATCCAAATCCTCCATTTCTTTATTGATTTTCTACCTGGATGATATAACCATCATTGAAAGTGGGGTATTAAAGTCCCTTACCATTATTCTATTGCTTTCCATTTCTCTCTTCAATTCTGCTAATATTTTCTTTATATCTTTAGGTGCATGGCTGCATGAATATTTGCAATTGTTATATTCTCTGGATGAATTAACTTCTGTATCATTATGTAGTGTCCTTTTTCATCTTTTGTGACAGATTTTGACTAAAAGTCTATTTTGTCTGAAGTAAGTATAGCCAATTCTGCTTTCTTTTGGCTGCTATTTGCATGGAATATCTTTTAAAAATACTTTTGTTTTCAGCCTGTGTGTGTCCTTAAAGCTGTAGGCAGCATATTATTGTCTCGTTTTTAAAAATCAATTTAGCCACTCTGTGTTTTTTGACTGAATAATTTAATTCATTTACACTTAAAATAGTTATTGATAGTAATAACTTACTATTGCCATTTTATTAATTGTTGTCTAACTGTTTCATGGTTTCTTTGTTCCTTTTTTCCTCTCTTTATGTCTTCCTTTATAATTTGTTGATTTTTAGTGATATGCTTTGATTCCTTTCTTTTTCTCTTTTGTGTATCTACTAGAGGTTTTTCTTTGTGGTTACTATGAGGTTTATATAAAACATCTTATAATTATAAATGACTATTTTAGATTGATATCAACTTAAGTTCAATTGCATACAAAAACTTTATGCTTTTACTTTGCCCTCTCTTATCTTTTAGGCTATTGGTGTCAAACTATATCTTTTTATATGATGTATTCATGAATAAATTATTGTAGCCATAGTTATTTGGAAGTCTTTGGTCTTTTAACCTTTAGAGTTAAAAGTGATTCCATGCACCACTATTACTGTTTTAGAATATTCTGAATTTGGCAATATATTTACCTTTACCAGTGAGTTTTATATATTTCTATTTTTTTGTGTTGTTACTTAGCATTCTGTTGTTTGAACGTGAAGAACTCCTTTTAGTATTTCTTGAAAGATAGATCTGGTGATGATAAACTCTCTCAATTTTTGTTTGTCTGGGAAAGTCTTTATCACTCCTTAATTTCCTTCTTTCTTTCTTTCTTTTTTTTTGAGTTGGGGGTCTCACTCTGTCACCCAGGTTGGAGTGCAGTGACACAAGCAGGGATGACCACATCCTTGACCTGCTGGGCTCTGGCAATCCTTCCACCTCAGCCTCCTGAGTAGCTGCAACTACAGGTGCATACCACCATGCCCAGCTAATTTTTTGATTTTTTTTTTGTAGAGATGAGATCTCACTATATTGCCCAGGCTGATCTTGAACTCCTGGGCTTAAGCAATCCTCCTGTCTTAGTCTCCTAAAGTGCTAGAATTACAGGCATGAGCCACTGTGCCAGGCCTATTCCTTCATTTCTTAAAGAGCTTTGCTGGGTACAGTATTCTTTGTTGGTACCTTTTTTTTCTTTCAGCACTGTAAATATATTGTCCTATTCCCTCCTGGATCCTTCTGGGTCTCTTGCTGGATGGTGCTGATAGCAAGACCAAGGCCACATTGAATTGTGGCCAACTCCACAGGGCAATAGAACTTTTTCAAAACTATTTTTATTTCATTTTATTTTATTTTATTTTAAAGCTGTGGGGTCCAATTCAGAATTAGGTATACAAATGTTCATTATGCAGGTAACCTTGTTGATGAGGTGTGCCCCTCCCTTCCCTGGCAGTTTCCCTCAACTGCCAATCCCATTCCCCCTTCCCCTGGCAGTTTCCCACTACTGCCAATCACTTTCTTATAGTTTTATGATAATTGTTCAAGGT
Source organism: Tarsius wallacei (assembly GCA_963574415.1). Classification (NCBI taxonomy): domain Eukaryota; kingdom Metazoa; phylum Chordata; class Mammalia; order Primates; family Tarsiidae; genus Tarsius; species Tarsius wallacei. The sequence continues at coordinate 5,882 of CAUYQG010056192.1, read as the reverse complement.
CCGCTTATGAGTGAGAACATATGGTACTCTGTTGTTTGTTTCTGTGATAGATCACTGAATATGATAGATTCTAAATCCATCCAAGTTGCTGCGAAGTCCATATGTTTGTCCTTCTTTATGGCTGCATAATATGCCATTGTGTATATGTACCACATTTAAAAAATCCAGTACAGCTTCGATGGGCAGCATGAAAAAACTATTTTATTTTAAAGATGCAGGGTACAATTTGGGATTAGGTATACAAGTGGATATTGTACAGGTAAAGTTTGGGCCTCTCTTTGGTCCCTACTTTGCCTGGCTTGAGATCAGGTACCCCAGAACTGTTTTTGAGTCTGTAGCTGGAACCATGGTTAGTGAGCCTGATATAGTCTGTGGAACACATGACTGCTCTCTAGTGCCGCCAATAAGAGTTGAGAGGCAGGGAACTGGGAGGAAAGAAGTTTATTTCTGATTTGAAATTTGGGGAGACAGGCCAGTATAGATACCAAGGCCAGCCCAGTTCCTCGGCTTTTATAGTCTGTATTTATAAGCATAAGCATTGGAGTTTGCTATTGATTAACATCAAACTACATAACATAAAAAGCATTCTATAAGAGTCCAATTACAATTGCATTTCATCTATAACATTCATTATTTGCATATTCTTGGAACCCATTACTGGGAACCTGTAATTTTTCCCCAAGGTTTTCAAACTAAGTTTATTAGAGAAAGATGGGAGAAAAGAGATGGATGCATGCCAGAGTTGGCATGGGCAAAAGAAACTGCCTAACTTGTTTTTTTTAATTTTGTTTTTAATTATAAAGATGTGGGGTACAATTCAGGGTTAGATATACAAATGTTGATTATGCAGGTACCCTTGTTGATGAGGTGTGCCCCTCCCTCCCCTGGCAGTTTCCCTCAACTGCCACTCCTACCCCTCCTCCCCTGGCAGTTTCCCACTACTGCCAATCCCTTTCTTATAGTATTATGGTAATTGTTCATGGTCCGCTTATGAGTGAGAACATATGGTACTCTTTGTTTCTTTGATAGATCACTGAGTATGTTCAACTTTAAATCCATTCAAGTTGCTGCGAAGTCCATATGTTTGTCCTTCTTTATGGCTGCATAATATTCCTTTGTGTATATGTACCACATTTTTAAAATCCAGTCCAGCTTTGATGGGCAGCATGGTTGGTTCTATGTTTTTGCTATTGTGAATAGAACTGCAACAAACGTGTGTGGGTATATTTTTTGTAGAATGATTTGAGTTCCTCGGGGTATATTTCCAGTAGGGGAATTGCTGGGTCATATGGAAGGTCAAAGAAACTGCCTAACTTGTAATTTTTGTTTATCATTAACTCTAAGCAAAGGAGTTAGCAGAGCTTACTACAAAAGAAAACATTATACATCATTAGCCAATAGGTACAACAAAACCAAATGTGTACTGCTATGGTTACGTGATTGATATAATTATATTTTAACTTTGACTATTGATCATAGGGATGAATAGCAACCTAGTTTACTATGTGACTACAACCATGGGGTCTGTGACTCATTCAGTTTCAGGGAGGGCCAGCACAGTCTTATTATTCTAAGGAATGCAGTTGTGTGCAGGGCAGAAACCCTAAACAATCCACCATTTTTAGTAGTAGAGGGCTACTTTGAGAGGGTCTCTTCATCAAGCCTACTACCTGGGCACAGGCTTGCCTTCTCAAAATGACTCTCCTCAGTCTTATAGCCTCCTGCCTGGATCTCAACGCTCCTAGAAAAACACTTTTGTCTGTAAATAGCTGCCAAATTAATGTTACTCTGGGGGTTATGAGCGGGGGACCTCCTATTCTGCCATCTTACTGACATCACTTCCTCTGTTCACTTAAATTTAGTTAACAGAAGTAATAACATGGGTAATTACATGAAGAATTTCATGCCAAAATCATACATGCATCTTACTAAATGAATTTAAACAATTCAATTTAATATTTAAAAAGAAACTTTTGTCTCATTACTGTTGCCATCGCTGTCAATATCATGATCAAAAGCAATTATTTGTCTATTTATTCTCCACACTGGCAGGAGAAAGTCAGACCTGTCTTTTTAGGTCAACCACAGTGTTTTATTAATATGAAGAATATTAATAAAAAAAGTCCCCATCAAAGTCCTTATGAAAACTGACCAGAACTTGACTGAATTGTAATAACTTTTTAAGGAATAGAAAGGGTCACCAATATCTAGACTTTTTCAGTGCAAAAAATAACATTGAAAATTTTCAAAATAAACACATTAAAATAAAGAATACCATTATATTAAATTGGATTTTGGAGGGGGCAATTCTGGTAGCGTAAAAGTTGGAAGAAGAAATAAATTTATACCTATTGAGCTTTGATTAAGTCAGATTTCGCAATCATCTTTGTAGGTAAGGACTTTTGTTTTTATTTATTTATTTTTAATTATTTTAGAAGAAGAAATGAGGCCAGGGAGGTCATTTAATTTGCCCTAGGTTCCAAGTTTGTACGTGGAAGTCCTAAGTTGTGGCTCAGCAGATGTAGTCCTGCTGTCCTATCATTCTGAAGAAAGACCAGATTGTTTGTGTTTTATAGCTTTGTAGAGGGAAAAATACTAACCATTAGAAGACCCCAGTTTCAAATTCTGTGTGGTGTTAGGCAAGTCATAACCTCTGCCTCCTTTTTTCCTAAGACATGAGGGTGAACACATTGTCTTGTGGGATTGTTAAGAGGTAAATGAGTCAATGGAGGTGAAAGTGCTCAGCATCTTGTTTGGTACAGCATAGGTGGCACGTTACAAATGTCAATCCAGTGACTTCTATTTGGGGTTTCTAAGATGTGAAGTATCTGAAGGGGAAAAAGTAGCCCATCTTGGTAAAATCTTCTTTGAATGCCATCTGAATGAGGAACAGGCATGAAAGCTCAGGTTGAAAAAGGCTCCCAGTGGGTTCTGTCTGTCTGGGCAGGTATTTTGGTTTTCAAAGGAATTATTTTCCTGGCTTGAGTTCTTTCAGAAACCCATTAATTTATAAACTGATAGGAATATAGCCAGCAATTGCTTTGTGCTAAGTGCCCTGGGGAATATCTCTGCCTTCAAGGAATCTTAATATGTAGTCACAGGGGGCAGAGAAAATACATGCAAAACAACAGCAGTGCCAAATGAGATGCAATTCATATTTTAAAACATAACACACTCAGTAAAAATTCAAAACTACTAAAAGTAGAAAGCAAGTCCCCCTCCCATCCCTACCCTTCTTGTGTTTGTTCTCTTTCCTTCTAACAATCAGTACTTTCTGAGAGATTCTTGCAAACATAGCTACATAGCATCTTCCCTTTCATTAAAATACCAAATGAGACGTATTATTGTGATGAAAAGATGCCAAACTCTGCAAAATATTTGAAGATGGTTTATTCTGAACCAAACTTGAGGACCTAGGCCTGAAAACACCTATCCTCAGGAGGATCTGAGAACGTGTGCCCACTGTGGGTGAATGGTGGCTTTGTTATATAAATTTTAGGAAAGCAGAAGTTACAAGAAACCATAAATCAATACACGTGAAATTTTCATTGGTTTGGCTCAGGAAGGAGGGACATTTCCAAGTGGGGGCCTGAAGGTCATAGGTGGATTCAAAGATTTCTTGACTGGTCATTTGTAGGTTCTATCTAAGGAATTTTGAAAATCAGTAGAGAAGGTGTTTTGTTGAGATGAGAGGGCAGAAAATTCCAGGTTTGTTGATATGTAGAGGAAGTCCTCTATGTGGCAGACTTCAGAGAGGCTAGATATGTGTCTCACAGGGTTCCCAGAATCTGGAAATACACAAGAGATGGCTTTGCAAAGTCATAAAATACTTTGATTTCCCTCTTTGTTATGTGATGTTATGCCAGTGTCAGGTTGGAAAACAAACTTTAAGGTATAGGGTAATCGTGTAATAAATCCATCTGTGAGTCCTTATCAGATGTGACTCTCCAAACCTCTTAGGAATTTGAACACAAGGAAAAAAGGTCAGGTTTACTTCTCACTATAATACTCTTCTGTACTTTGCTTTTTAAAATTCATAAAATATCTCAGATATTGTGCTGTACAGTATATATTGATCTCCCTCATTCTCTCTAATGGAATTCTTTTGTATGAATATACCACACTTTATTTAATAGCCCCTTATCAATGGTCTTTTAGGTTGTTTCTAGGCTTTTGCTACCTGAACAATGCTGCAATAAATTATTCTGAAGAAGAGCTGTAATTAAGGGCTAAATGGTGTGGCTCAGACTGTAAGTGATTCTGATTTTGCAGTGTGGGTGCTAATGGCATTTGGAGTGGGACAGTTTTTTGTTGTGCAGAACTGTCTTGCTTACTGCATGGTTTTTAGTACCCTCCCCTCAGTTCTCTTGTTGTGACAACCAAAAAGCCAGTCCTCCCTACCCCATTTTCAAATACACTCCCACCAGGGGGATGATATTGTCCAGGCTTAGAACTGCTGCAAATATAGAGAGCTGCAGTGAAAACCTTCTGGAGAAAAAGGAAAACGTTTTGGAGAAAAGCATGCTATGATTTGAATGTTTGTGTTGTCTCCAAAATTCATGTTGAAACGTAATCCCTAATGTAACAGTATTAAGAAGTGAGGCTTGTGGTAGGTAATTAGGCCATGGGGGATCCACCCTCATGGATGGGTTGGCGCCCCCTAGAAGGGGTTGAGGAAGTGAATTCAGCCTCTTTTTGCCCTTCTGTCCCTTCCACCATTTCAGGACACAGCAACAAGGTGCCATCTTGGAAGCAAAGAGCAACCCTAACTAGACACTGAACCTGCCGACACCTTGATCTTAGACTTCTTAGATTCCAGAACTGTCAGAAACAAATTTCTATTGTTTATGAATTACTCAGTCTGTGTTATTTTTATAGCAGCGCAAAAGGACTAAGAGTTGGACTTCGAGGATCTGCACAAGCTTTGGGACACAGCCTGAAAAATGACAAGAGATAGTCATCTTACTGGGGGATTTCCCTTGTCTTTATCCCTACTCATTTACTCCCCAAGAGATTGTGCAGTGATGGTAAAGCTGATTGGCCTGACCAGTGCCTCTTAGCCTTTGATGTGGATCCTGGAAGCACTCCTGGGTCCTTGCTTCAGCTTCTTCACCCAGATGGCCGTGTTGACTCTGGGTCTGCAGGAACCTTTGGTCATAGGTGAGGAGGTGCTGGCATGGCGACTGTGTTCATCAGTGGAATGGAGAGGGCCATTGACACAGCTTGATGGGGCCACTGAAGTGGCTTGGGACAAATTATGCAATGCTTAAATTTTCATTCCAGTACTTCTGTACCAGTGAATCATAAAGCCCTAGAAAGTTAAAGCCAAAAGGAAAATTTTATATTATCCAGTCTCTCTTGATTAAGAGAGAGACAGTCAGATTAATGTACTTGAAAGGGGCAAACGTCACAAAAGAACTTGCAGGGCTTTTGGGAGAAGAGTAGAGATGGCAATGATGGACTCCATGCCAAAGGAAAAATGATTTAAGTCAGTGGTTTCCTTACTGGGTTTTGCATCAGAATTACTTGGAAAAGTAATAAAAATTAAAAAATGCAGATTCCCAGACTTCACCCCAATCCAAAGAAATTAGAATCTCTAGGACTAGTGTTGCTGGAAAACAGAGAGACTGTGACACTGAGGCTAGAAATGGAAGCAGCGTTTTATTAGCACCAGTGCAACTCAGCGGGCTAATGCTCCAAGGCTGAGCATCCTAAAGAAAGAGGAGAAGGGTTTTATATGCTAGTTTAGGTAAGGGAGGGGGTTGGGTTGTATGGCTATACATTTTTCTTTGGAATTTGCAAGGTGTAGTATTTAGCAAAACCAGATTTTCAAAGAACAGCTTGTCTCCAGGGTATACATGACAAGCAGGGGTTGTAAACTG
>CAUYQG010056191.1:0-15239 GCA_963574415.1 Tarsius wallacei | reverse complement strand
AGAGTGGTGGAAGCTCAGAGACGGGAACAGAACGGCCTGAGACTCAAACCTCATTCCTTCACTAAGTAACTGTTTGGTTTTGAAACCCACACGATTTTCCCCCTGGGTGTTTTCAGCAGGGGAAAGGGATAGATCAGGAATCTAAGACCCATCACAGTCCTTAATTAGAAGCAATGTTTTCTCAGCCCAGAGGAGCTGACCGTGGTCTTAAAACACACAACAGTCATCATCTCGTCAAATCTTTACCACGGACCTGCAGACTAGGGGAAGCCTCCTCATTTTTCAGGTACCGGAGGGGAGATGAAATCGCCAGCCTGCATCACAGGAAATTGAGCTGGAGAGACATCGTTGGGGCAGATCGTCCGGGCTCTGACCCCCAGACATGTGAATGCCCTCTCCTCAGTTCTCCTTCGTTCAGGTGGGCTTGGAGGGTAAACTCTGACCCGTTAGGAGCTGGTGTACCCAAGTAAAGCTTGAACCACAGTCTCTGCAATATTAACTGCTCTGCCTTTTGCTTTCTAAAGACGGTGAACATCAAGCCCACCTTCGGGGAGTTCAATTTCGGTGTTTCCACGCAAGTCAGGAGGGATTTGGGAGACCAGAAAGGACACACTGCCACACGTCTTCTCCCTTGTTCTCCATCTCTCAGGGAACGGCTCCATGACCCCTTGGCTGCCTGGTGGGACCCCCGAAGATTTGCCTCATGCCTCCCTCTTCCTGTTGAAATCAAACAGATCACACACTCCTACCCAGCACCACAGCCCCCTTCCCCCTGCCCCTGCGAGGCCCAGCTCCTCCCTCGGCTCCCACAGGGCTCTTGCTGACTGATATTCACTCAGCAACGTCCCCGTCCCTGATTCGCCCCTATAAGCACATTCACCACAGTCCCCATGGAATTCTTTCCAAAATATATGTCAGATGTTATCACTCCCCTGCTAAGGTCCTCCCACGGTTCCCAACAGCCTGGGAGCTGGCCTGGGAACCTGGCCAGCTTCCAACAAGCTTCCGAGCGCCTTGGTGGTTCGCCCGCCCCTTCGTTCCTGGTTCCATCTCATCACACGCCCCCACCAGAACAGAGTTGTGCTGCCAGCTTTGCAGGCCTCAGGGCTTCCTCCCTCCACCCTAGTCTTCCAACCTCCCCCCGAGAACCCTCTGGCCAACCTCACCACACACCCACGCTTTTTCACCTGCCAGTGCCTCCTTGGCCTTCAAGGCTCAGCGTGGGATCCACACCCATGGGAGTCATCCCCAGGCTGGTAGGTTCCCACCTTGTAGACTGTAATGGCCACGGATGACTGCAGTCAACATACCTGCTCTGTGGTGACGCCTCCGTACTGGTCTGCCTTGCCCACCAGACCTGGGGCTTCTTGAGTGGTGACTTCCAATCCAGCACTACTTTTCTAAATGTCCTTGGCCTTGCTTTTGGCTGCTGGGGTGGGACCCAGGAGCTGCATTTTTGGCAGGCCAACCCTGCTTTCAGTGACCTTTGGTGAGAATTGTTCTCATTTAACTCTGATTCATTTAACTCCATCCATCTATCCATCCATCCATCCATCCATCCGTCCATCCATCCAACATTTACCGAGTGGCTAATATTCACCATGCACTCAGCTGAGTGCTGAGATGGGAAGATGAACAAGACACAGTCCTGGTCTTCACAGGGATTTGGAGTGACAGATATCAAAACTTCTGTGTCAGAAGTGTGCTGACTGGGTACACACACAAGATGGAAACTCCTGGTCTGGCCTTCTAAATCCTTCCTGATTTGTGTGGAAACACCAAAATTAAAAGCCCTGAAAGCTGGCTTCATGTTCACCATCTTTAGAAAGCAAAAGACATTGCAGTTAATATTGCAGACCATGGTTTGGCTCAGAGTAGGTGCTCAGCGATGGGTCTAAACTTAAGTTTAACACTCAGTGAATTAAACTACGTCAAACTGTTGACATTTATTTCACAGTCCTGACAAGTTTTTCATACTTGCTGTCTCTGCTCTTTGCCACTAAAAAGGCCATGCATTTTGTTCCCCCAATGCCAGCTTTATTCATCCAGTAAACAGTCCCAGCTGACAGGGAAGATGAGCTTGTTAAGAGAGTTCCTATTGTTTGTTCCTGGTCCTTGTTATTCTTGTTTCCACAAACTTCCCCTCATAGGAGACAGCCACAGAGCCATGTTGTTCCATCTGAAAGGATGACTCTACTTAAAGAGTTGATCATCTAAGAAAGGAGAATATTGTCCTGTGAACACAGGAACACCTGTGACTAATTGTTATTTGGCAAGTCTGAAACTGCAGAGTCAAGGGGAAGAGATCTCTAATAAAATATTTGGTGGAGGAAGGAAACAGCCCTTGTCAAAGACCCATGTTGTCCAAGACACACTCTGGGCTGGCCATGGGTTCTGTGATTGACACGCATTGTTTTCTTTAATCTTCTTAATATACTCCCATCTCACAGATGAGGAAACTGAGCTGGAGAGGCAAATATGCTGCCCAAGTTCTGTAGTTATTACGTAGCAGGATTAAAGGCACATTGGTCAGCTCCCAATCCCTCTTGACCGACCACATCCGAGCTGGGATGCAGGTCAGAGAGCAAGTCTCAAGAGAACATTCCACCATCCTCGCTGCAGGGCCAAGGGGCTCTGTTGTCCACTCCGGACTTTAGTTTCGTTTCTAGTCTGTTGTGAGGCTGGATCTCCTGGGTGCTTCCGTGAAAAGAGCCTTGTCCTGGGGGTCAAGGGGTCTGGGCCATCTGCTTGGCCCTGCCTTGACCACGCTCTGTGGTCACGCTCCTTCTTTGGGTCTGCCTTTCTACATTCAAGGCGAAGTTTTCCAGCTATGTTCCCTATAAGTCCTGAAGTACCCTGAAGGCTGTTACTCCCCAGTGGCATCAAGTCAGGTGAATGGGACAGGATCCAGTGAGGTTCTTCCTCTCCTGTATCCCTAAGTAAATCTACTTTGGGTGGTTTATATGCGGAGTTGACACATAAGAGTTTTTAGGAAGAAAGGGATCCACTCTATGCGGGAATGAATGAATGAGTGAATAAAGGAATGAATGCATGCAAACCCCTGTGATTATGGAGTCTCCAGGGTCTCATCTGTCTCAAGTGCCACAGCTGGGAGTTTTGCTGACCAATGGCAAAGCTCTTTGTGTGGTTGCAATGTCAAGATTGGTGATGCCTCCGCTCAAAGCCAACACTCCCCCATAGGCTTGTGCAGCCAAAGTCTACTACTATTCAAATTGCTATTCCTCTACTTGGTCCGCACTGATTATTCACAGGTTGCTTCATGGTTTGTAAAATTCATTCACACACATGGTCAGATGTGTTGTCACTTTCACCAAAACTGGGGTCCTGAGGGTTTGGGAAACTCTGTTTCCGTAGTCCCATGATGTTGCTGACATAGTCGCACCTTGTCCTTCAAGGACCTGCAAACTGCCATTGCTCTTAAAGGCAAGTTCAAATGCCATCTCCTCCAGGAAGCCTCACACCCTCCCTTGGGCTCTTTTTTCCTTCTTCCCCCTAGAGCTCCACATCTCTTTGACCTTGGTGCAGCGTTTATCGGTCATGTTGCAATCCAGCCATTACTCATTTTACCAGCCAAACTATGAGCATCATAAAAACAAATGACTTAGTTAACACCTGAGGGAATAAAGCATGAATGAATGAGTGAATGAATGAGTAAATGCATGGGTACCCAGCTTCTTATTAGCTAAGCTTATAAGCTTCTGAATTAGCTGACTTCTCTGACCTCCCTGATTCTCTAAGCAAGTCAGCCCCACCCTCATGCTCACCATATGGTATATTTATGGTGGCCTCCTTGTTCTGGGACTCTACCAGGTATGAAGGACACAGAGGTGAACAGGACTGGTAAGGTCCCTGTCCTCGTAGAGTTTTCACCTTGTGTGTATACAATCAGTGCATGTCTCTCACAGAAGTTTTGATACTTGTCACTCCAAATCCCTGTGAAGACCAAGACTGTGTCTCACTCATCTCCCTGCCTCAGCACCCAGCTGAGTGCATGGTAAATATTAGCCACTTGGTAAATGTTGGATGGATGGATGGATGGATGGATGGATGGATCGATTGATGGATGGGTGGGTGAGTGGGGACACCCATCACATGTCAGGTGCGTTTATTTGCCCCATTTCTGGGTTATACCCAGAACCTAGGACTAAATTGTAAACATATTTCTGTATTTTTTCACGCAGCATCCTGAGAGTGAATCTTTTATTCTATTCACACCCAAAACAGAAGCATTGGTAAAGCCCTGTCTGTGTGCCTGCAAGAGTGTCTGTGTGTCCCTCCCACATATATATGTTTATACCTATCATCTGAGCATTTGGAAAATATGGAACAACATCCTGTGATCAAGACCTACTCTAGAGAAGATTTAAAAATCAAAATATGCAAAGGTCACCGTTCAACGATACTGCCTGGACACACACATACATAAACACACACATACACACACACGTACCCTTTGGAAACAGTTCTCACTTTATGGCTCAAGGTAAACCCAAATTTATGCCAAGGGAATAAAGTGGAAACCTGTCTTCTGCTTGTCTCAGAACTGCCCTGGGGGCCACAGAGGCAACCAGGTAGGGTAGCAGGCAGCTTAACAGGCCTGGCATCTGTTTGGCCATGTGTTAGCAACATGAACTTGGACAAACCTTCGCCTCTTTGAGCCTCAGTCTCCTATCTGAAAATCAGCATAGGAATATAATTTAAAGCCACATTCAACCTATGTGTCTTCGCTGATTCTGTTTTTGTTCAGATAACGAGGCCCAGAGCTAGATCTCTGAAGCAGGAAGAAGAATTCAGAAGAAGCAGATAGCAGGGCACCCAGAAATGAATAAGAGCAGCTCTGAGGGTCTAGTGTGTTATGACTGGGCCTTAGGAGTTGGCAAAAACTTAGTCTAATCCAGACCCTGTCTTCTACCAGATAAGTGACCTTAGGCAAGTCTCTTGAGCTTTCTGGGCTGCATTTTTTTCATCCGTAAAATGGGAATAAGCATGTTCTGTCTGGTCTCAGGGTCTGTAACTGTCAAACACCTCTATTCCTGCCTGTTTCCTGCCCCACATCTCTGGTTTTCTGATCTCTAATGACCTGTGAACTTGTGGTTTCCAGTTCAATTGAAGTGTCAATGCTAAGCTCAAAAAATGGTGCTGTGCCCTCCAGAATGACTAACATGTAAAAGACAAAGCTACCTAGTGCCAGGGAGGTGTGCGGCAAATGAATCTCTTGGTTACCGAGGTGGAAAACACGACCCTCTTCTACAACTCTTTGGCACACCTACATAGCTTGAACATGGGCATAAACTTTGATTAGCAATTCCACTCCTATTTGTGATTACCCAAGGCATGCACTAGAATACTCATAGCAACACTGCTGCTCCTGGAAACACCCAAATGCACATCCACTCTAGAATTAACAGGTAAATCAATTGCGGGATCTTTGCATCTAGAAATGTTACACAGTTGAGAACACAGCCTCTACACACAACAGCAGGTTCATGAATGAAACTCACAAACATGATACTGAACAAAAGGAGCCAGACACAAGAGTCGGCATGCTTCAATTTATAAAAAGTACCCAAAAAAAGAAAAGAAAAAAACTCATCTATAATGATGGTGTTGGAAGTGGATGTTGGGGCTGTGTTGGAAGGTAGTTAGGGAAGGGATGTGAGAGGAACACCTCCAGCTGTCTGAGCCATCATGTGTGTCTTTACTGGTTTGCTGAGTCCATGGATGTGTTCAACTTGTGAAAGTTCACTAAGCTATATATAGACTTATGGCAGGTGCACTTTTCTGTATGTTTATTATACTTTATTTTTTATTTAAAGAAAGAAGGGGGAAAGATAGGAAGAGGAAGGAGGAAAGAAAAGAAAGAAAAAAGCAAGAAAGGGAAGGAAGGAGGGAAAAAAGGAAGGAGGGAGGGAGGGAAGGAGGAAAGGAAAAAGAAGAGAGATTTCCTTTAAAGGAATAACAATAAGATCAACAGAGTACTTTTTAACAGAAACAATGTGAGCCAGAAGATGATGGAATAAAATCTTTGAATGGCAGAAAGAAAATAACTGCCAACTAGAGTTCTGTATAAGCAGTAACCATGTCTTTCAACAATGAAAATGATAGAAAGATATTTTCAGGCAAACCATAACAGAAAGAAACACAAAATAAAGCATGTTCTTTATAAGAAATAAGTAATCTCAGAGAGAAACATGGAAATGAGAGGGTGCCGAAAGAACACAGAAGAACTAGATAAATTGACTGTATCAATTAATCAGTGTAATGGTTTGTGGATTTTAAAATATGTGCTGACTCAAAATGCAAAACACAGGAGCCAAACAAGTAAACAAAAGCGGTGCTGGTGGGATAAAGCCGCCATCCCCTCCCTTGCAGGAGGGAAGAAACGTGTCCCCTTCAGAATCACTGTGAAAGGCCAAACAACCTCTCTGCTGAGTTGTGTAATGGCAGCGACTGTTGTGTAGACAGATACTACCACCCTGTAAGGCTCTGTGCTCAGGCATTACAGGCATAGGGCATTTTACCCATCTCAGTCAAAAAGTCAGGTCAGAGACAGGGAGATCCTTCCCCATGATCACACAGTTGGAACTTGTCACTCTGTTCATTTTACTCCAAAGACTGCTTCTAACCACTTCTACGGTTGCTGTACATTTGATCCAGTAGATACATTCTATACTTTTCTGTGAATATACAGTGACTGTGCCTGGGTGTGTAAATGGAGTGGCCAGACTTACTATTATCCCACTAATGTGTCCCTGTTATTCTCCATTAATGGGGTGAGAAAGCTGAGGCATAGAGATGTTCAGAACTTGGCTAAGGTTACAGAGCTAGAGAGTGATAAGATGGGATCTGAACTAAACATCCGGGCCCCTTTCACTTGCTCTTAGCCAGTCAAAAAGCATCAGAAAGCCTCAATTCTAATTCTGCTTCGGGGGACACTGTGGAAACCTCTCTTCTCCAGGCCTCATTCCCCCATCAATAAAATGAGATGGTTGGAATGGCTTCCTTCTAATTCTCATCCCCACCCCGTCATGACTCTGTCAAGTGTGTTGTACAGGCACAGGTATTGATTGCACATAATCTTGACCATCAATACAATTGGAATATTTGTCCAAGTAGTTATGAGAATTAGGTGATGCCCCCAAAATCCTCAACACAGAACGAGTGTCCAAGAGTATGGCATTGGCAAATCCCTCACTCTGTAAGTGAAGACCACTCTAAGCGTCGCTCTTTTTCCTCCTAAGTCCATCTTATCCACTGGCACTGAAACTCAGAGTCAATAGACTTTTCTTTGTGTGTTACAAGAGTCATCCTCATCACCATTAAATAAATGAAGACACTAATGCTCAGAGAGGCCAAGGCACTGGCACAGGGTCACACTGCAGGGTGAGGCAGAGTGGAAGGTTCCCCCAGATCTGCCCATCTGCACACCCCAGTTCCTCTACAATCCTCAGCCTCACTTTGTCCAGTTCTCATCCTCCAATGAGGCATCCATCAGATTTCTCGTTCTGATATCTGTCAGAACAAAGACTTTTTTTCAGTGGTTGTCTCACTCTATCATCCAGGCTGGAGTGCAGTGGCACCATCACAGCTTACTGCAGCCTCGATCTCCTGGGCTCAGGAGATCCTTCCACCTCAGCTTCTAGAATAGCTGGGACTACAGACACATACCACCATACCTGGTTAATCTTTTTTTTTTGTACAGGTGAAGTCTCATTATGTTGCCCAGGCTGGTCTAGAACTCCTGAGCTCAAGTAATTCTTCTGCCTTGGCCTCCCAAAGTGCTGGGATTACAGGCATGAGCCAGGGCGCCTAACCAGAACAGGGACATTTTTTGGCTAAATCTCTCCCATTCATCTTCCGGTTAAGGAGACATGCCAGACCTTTTATTTGCCTCCATCACTTGATCTTGCTTCAAGACTCTGTTTGGTACCCCATATAAAAATGCCCTTCACTGGGTACAAACCACCTGAGGATTTTCTCCCAAACTACAGAAACAGAAAATCCTGTTCTCCCTTTTTCAGCCTTACAAGGAAAAGGGAGGCAGTCATTGTGGAGACTCAGCATCCTGACTTTCCTGTGGGCTGCACTAATTGTTCGGCCTCACCTTGGGAGGTGATTGTGGACCCTCTCCATCTCCACTTCTTCATCTGTAAAAGGAGACTAATAGCACCTAACTGCAGGCTTGGTGGGAAGATCAAACAAGATAAAGCACAAAGTGAGACGCCAAGCAGAGAAAACAACTAGATATTGCCGTTGTCATGGTGATGGTGATGGTGGTGATGGTAGTGGTGACGGGGGTGGTTGTTATTGTTTTTGTTGTTGTTGTTTTTGTTGTTTTAGATGGGTGTCTCGCTTTGTTGCTCAGGCTTGAATGCCGTGGTGTGATCATAGCTCACTATAACCTCAGATTCCTGGGCTCAGGCAATCCTCCTACCTCACCCCCTTTGCCTCTCGAGTAGCTGGGACTACTGGCACATGGCATCATAGGTGACTAATATTTTTATTTTTGTAGAAACAGGGTCACACTGTGTTGCCCAGGCTGATCTTAAACTCCTGGCTCGCAAGATTCTCCCACCTTGGCCTCCCAGAGTGCTGGGATTACAGACATGAGCCATGGCACTTGGCCTATTATAGTTTTTATTGCTACTTTCCAGGGACTTTGTCTGCATGGCCTCATTTTCTACTACGAAATATAAATGATCCACCCCATCCTACTGCCTTGGGCATGCCACAACTGCAGAGCAAGTCCAGCTTGCTGCTGGTCCCTCAGCACCATCACCGGCCACACCGGCCACTGTGTCAGTGTCTTCTAGTGTCCTCATCACATCCTAAACCCAGTCCAACAGTGCCAGATCTAGCCGGACCTATCAAAACGAGAAGAAGAAAATCTATGCTGGGATGGTGTGTTAGAGTTCTTCAGAGAAACAGAGCGAATGGGATACGTGGAGACTTATTGTAAAGAATTGACTCATGCAATTATGGAGACACAAGTCCCATGGTCAGCCACATCTGCAAGACAGAGACCTGGGAAAGCCAGGGGTGTGATTCAGTCCAAGTCTGGAAGGCCTGAGAATCAAAGGAACTGATAGTGTCAATCCAGTCTGAGAGCAGAAGAGGAGATGAGATGACTCAATTCAAACAACGAGGCGAGGCAGGCAGAAAAGGGAGCAAATTCGTGCTTTCTCCATCTTTTGTTCTTTTCAGACCCTCAGCAGACTCAATGATGCCTGCTCACACTGGATAGGGCAGTCCATTTTACTGAATCCAACCCAAATGCTAATATCATCTGAAACACCCTCCCAGATACACTGGAAATAATGTTTCATCTGGGCGCCCCTTAGCCCAGTCAAGGCGACTCATAAAATTAACCATCACAGAGGATTTTTACGACTTGGTGAGACCTCATCTCTACAATAAATCAAAAAATTAGCCGGGCGTGGTAGCGCGCGCCTGTAGTTCCAGCTACTTGGAAGGCTGAGGCAGAAGGATCGCCGGAGCCCAGCAGGTCTAGGCTGTGGTGGCCAGGAACGTGCCACTGCACTCCAGTCTGGGCAACAGAGACTCCAACTCAAAAAAAAAAGAAAGAAAATCAATTCCTTTAATACCAGTGGTTCTCAAAGTTCTGCTGCAAAGTAACTCCCATGTAGAAATCAAACACAATACTCCTGCTCTGGGTAGGGCCTGGGCATCAACATTTTAAAATCTCCCTAGGTGATTGTCATGGACAGATGAATTTGAGAAACACTAACTAAATAACATGCAGAAGCATGCGTCCTAGTCCAGCATCCAGCACAGCGTAGAAAGAGTCAGAAGACGACTATAATGGTATGGGGAGGCATCATCAGTTGTCACAACAACAGTTCCTCGGCAGCACCTATCTCCATGACTTGGCACTCACTTGTTCTCTCTGTTTTGTATCACTTTTTTTTTTTGAGTCGGGGTCTCACTGTTGCCCAGGTTGAATGCAGTGGCATGATCATGGCTCACTGTAGCCTGGGCTCAAATGATCCTTCCACATCAACCTCTCGAGTCGCTGGGACTACAGGCATGTGCTACCAGGCCCGGGTAATTTTCTGATTTTTTTTTTTTTGTAGAGACAAGATCTCACTCTGTCGCCTAAGCTGGTCTCGAACTCCTGGGCTCAAGCTATCCTCCCTCTCGGACCCCTCAAAGTGCTGGGATGACAGGCATGAGCCACCACCATGGCTGGTCAGTTTTGTATCACTTTTTCAAACAAACACAATTTGTTATTTTTACGCTTCTGTTGGACACAGAGAAGCCTCGGTGGGATCCCCTTTTGCTTGGAAATGCACATGGCCAATTTCCTGTGCCCTCATGCATCCTTCTCCACGGCATCCTCTCCAGCCCCTACCTGGAGAGGACAGCAGTACACTGGGAGGATGCGGGATGCTTCAAAATGGGGGAAATCCCCAGCCTGCTCTCCAGTTGACTTCTGGATCTCCTCCGTGCTCGTCTTCCTCGGACAGTCCATGTGCCACCTCATTCCTTCTGCTCAGATTGCTCTCCTAGTCCACAGCTACCAATGGACCCCACAGGAGAACTGCATCTTGGGCAAAATATCAATGAACGGAGCAAGGGTTCCTCACTCCTCAACCAGGCCAGAGGGCAGCCTTGGAGGCACCAGGAATGCAGGACCCCATTAAAGCCAGGCAGCAGAAAGGAGGGAAACTGGGAAGGCTCCCTGATGCCCCAAACTGACTGCTCTGTCTCTCCATGCTCTGCCTTTCTTCACCCCCTGACACACACTTGAAGCTGTGGCCTGCTCATTCACAAAACAGTCCGATACAAAAAGCAGGGTTTTGAATTCAGGAAAATCTGGGTCTTTTAGCAGTGCAGTGTTCGGCTTCATCTAGTCCCTTGGAACCTCAGTCGCCTCAGCTTTCATCCGAGGTTATAATTCCTGCCACCTGGGATCACTACCATCACGTGTAATGACGTATGTCATATTCCAGGAACATGGCAGGTGCTTGAGAAATGCCAGTGCCCTACCCTTGTCCGTGCTCTAAGAGTAGCTAACACCAACCCCTCACTATCGGCTTCTGGCCTGAAGCCTAGGGAGGGAGAGGTGCTTTGGGGAAATTCTAAGCCAAGCTAGATCCATTTTAGGGATTAAAAAAAAAAAAACAACTCATGCATTGGAACTTGATATTGCTCCAACAAGGCAGAACAGAAGATAAGGGAATAGGAAGCGAAAGGGATAAGACTTTCAGGCACTTTCCCCCCTAGAGTTGGCAGGATTGTAACTGAATTTCCAACCACCGCATGACCAACTCCACTTCTGCCTTTGATGGAGCTGATCTGATTCATAAAAAGATTCCCTGTTATTCATGCATTCATTCCCCTGTGGGTATTTGAGTGAGCATCAGCTGAACATTTATAATGTCCTAAGGTGGTGGTTGGAAAACTATTTTTATAAAGCCCCACATAGTGAATATTTTAGGCCACAGGGTCTCTTTGGCAACTGCTCAGCTTTGCTTTTGTAGAGTGAAAGCAGCTACAGATAATATGGGTGTGGCTACGTCCCAGTGAAGCTTTATCTAGAAAAACAGGTGAAGGGCCAGGTCTGGCCTGCGGTCAACCGCTGGACGAGGTCCTACATTCAGTGCTTGGAAAACAGAGATGATTGGTTTCCCTTGGAGAAGTTCACAGTGGATGAAATAGGCAAATGCAATCCCCTAAGGTCTCTCCTATGGAGGTTTCTTTATGCAAGATAAGAAGACCACCCAGAGAGGAGAGGTGGATACTTCCTGGGTGACTCAGAGAAGGTTCCACGTGGAAGGTGAGTTTGACAGGGTTGTGGAGGTGAGTAAGTGTTCATCAGTCTAAGGGCAAAGCATCTTGCTGCTGGAAGGAATAGTACAAGCCATAGTGCCAGGGCTGGTAAGGGAGCTGGCCCCTCAAAAGCCTGAGGTCACCCTCTGAGCACCACACTCCTTCCCTGCCTTCCTCTCAGCGCATCTTCTGGTTGTTTGACTGAAGCTGCTTCTTTGTAGGAGGTTCTGTGAGGGCAGGAGTAGTCTGCAACATGGGGTGAGGTGTCCCCCTTTCTGTTGTATGTCCCCCATGCCCACTCCCACCATTGGAAGCCATCATCAGGTGGGGGTAATGGTCTGTCCATGTGCCTGACTCTTCCCCTCTGGTGAGCCACTCCAGGAAGATCTAGGTCTTCTTAATTTATGGGTGTCTCTCTTACACTGAGATCGGGGATAGAGGCTCAGAAGACACGTGTTGGAGGCATCTGTGGAAGCCCCTCACATGACAGAAATGTGGAGGGTGGAGCTAAGGCAGGGGAAATGTCAGGAGTTGAGGCCCAAGGAAGGTGGAGAGCCAGGTCCTGGGCAGCCCTGTGTGTCATAGCCAGGTGGCGTGATATTGATCCGGATATGCTGAGACCTGGGTTAGTGTGAATAAAACACAGTCCCTGTGCTCCAGGCTGGGGAGACGGTCCCATCGATGGATGGTGTTGATGCATCTGTGAAGAGAACATCCATTGCACCAGGGTAGGGGCAGCTGTGTCCCGAGAGGAGTGCTCAGGTAATGAGGGGCAGGTGGCTGAGACATTAGACCTCAACATCCACCTTCCCTCTAAGCTAGGGGGCAGCCCCGCCCCTCGGGGAAAGAGTATGTGACTTGAGGCAAGTCATATCACTATTCCCTCATCTAAAAACCAGAAAAATTCCAGTTGCAGTGGCTCATGCCTATAATCCCAGCACTTTGGGAGGCTGAAGTGGGAGGATTGCTTGAACCCGGGAGTTCAAGACCAGCCTAGGCAACGTAGCAAGACCTTGTCTCTCTAAAAAAAAAAAAATTAGCAAGGCCTGGTGGTATGCACCTGTAGTCCCAGCTCTTTGGGAAGCTAAGGTGGAGGGATTGCCTGAGTCTAGGGGGTAGGGGGTAGAGGTTGTGGTGAGCCACGATCATGCCTGGGAGACAGAGTGTGACCTTGACTAAAAAAAAAAAAAATGACACCACTGTTCCAGGTCAGATTCCCCAGAACACAAGCCTGGTGAAGACATTTAGGTTCAGAAGTTGCATCCCGCATCTCCCCTCGTAAGGAGGTTAGGAAAGGAGGCTTGGGCTGGGCTGCCACGCCAACCCCCTGGGGAGCTCCGTGGACAGATGGTGCTGCAACTCTGAACCGAGCTGGGACCCAAGGGGCTGGCTTTGGGCCCTGCACACACCAGTCGCTGGATCCAGGCAGCCTGGGGACAGGAGCGTGGTGTTAGGGGAGGCATTTCCCTTCCACCACAAGCATTCCTGGTAGGGAGGTATTCCACTGTGAGCTCACAGCTACCCACGCTCTCCGCAGTTGAGGGACAAGGGTCTGCCCAAAGGGGTCCCTGGGCAGCTCACGGCAGAGCCCACCACGCCCACTATCTGAAGTCCTCACTTTTAAGTAATAAGTCTCCTTCAGGTACTAATACCATTACAGCCACTGAAGGACCAATCCAGTCTTCCCACTGAAAGATAGGAAAACTGAGGCCCAAGGAGGAAAATGGCTAATAGGGACACGAATCGACATTTTCTGTCAGACCGATGTCTTTCCATGTCATCCTGCTGCCTTTTTATCCCACCAAGATTTCATCTAAGCTCATATCCAATTGTGAAAACAAATTAAACTTAACCCAGAAAGACTTTTAAAAGTCTTTTGGATGGGATCTAGGGGTTCAGCTCTGTGTCTTTGGAATCAGACAGATCTTAGGGCACATCCTGGCCTACCAGTTGGGTGACCC
Organism: Tarsius wallacei; assembly: GCA_963574415.1. Taxonomy (NCBI): domain Eukaryota; kingdom Metazoa; phylum Chordata; class Mammalia; order Primates; family Tarsiidae; genus Tarsius; species Tarsius wallacei. The sequence goes on along the minus strand of CAUYQG010056191.1, from coordinate 1,464 downwards.
TGGGGAAGCCTCTCACCTTCTGAAGTTGTCTTCTCGTCTGCAAACTGGATGTGCTAATACCTACCTCTTGCAAGTACAGCAAGAGCTTTATGAAACACAGTGTGGATACAGCACTAAGCCTAGAACTCAGCACACTAAAAGCACCCCAAGCATCAGTGCCATCATTATTGTGTGGTTGGTGCTGGCTCAGGCACCGAGAAGCTTGGAGGAAGGATAGGGATATTCTCTCTCCCTCGATGGGATTTATGATGAAGAGCTGAGATTTATAGTTGTGGGTGAACACTTAAAGGACAAGTGTCAAAGAAGGTCTAATTAAGTGATGATCTATATGAGACAGTGAGGAAAATCGATTTTAGAAGAAAAGAGATGGGAAAATGTATGGGGTGAGCTTCTGACGGACATAAAGTAGGCATTTGACATCTTTTCATTTTTCTTATTTAAAATGTTCCTTGAGGGTCTGATATCAGGTGCGTCCTCATCTAATTGTCAAAGCAGGTCACGGAAGCAGGGGAAGATCATTCCCGTCTTATAGAACAGGTCACACAACTCAGAGGCACCAAGGGACTTGCCCAAAGTCACACAACTTTATGTTTCCTAATGACAAAAGAACATTTATGGGTATTCTTTAGCTCTTGTCATACTATTTTTCCATTGAGATGAAATTCACATAGCGTAAAGTAACTATTTGGAAGCATACAAGTCTGTGATATTTAGGACATTTGCCATGTTGTACAACCTCCAACCTGCTCTAGTTGCAGATATCTTTCTCACTCCCATAATAAAGCCCATACCCCGTTATGCAGCAAAGCCCAATGCCCTTCTCCTGCAGTCCCTGGCAACCAGCAATCTGTGTTGTCTCTAGGGACTGTGAATAAAGCTGCCCTGAGCATTGATGCACATGTGTTCATTTGAGCACCTGTTTTAGATTCTTTTGAGCATGTACCTAGGAGCGGAATTGCTGAGTCATATGATAATTCAATGTTCCATTATTTAAGGAACGGTCAATGTTCCACAGTGGCTGCACCATTTTACCTCCCACCAGCAGTGTATGAGGGTTCCAGTTGTTTCACATTCTCACCAACATTTGCTTTGTCCGAATGCGTGTTCACTTGTCCTAGGGGCTGTAAAGTGGTGTGCCATTGCAATTTTGATTTGCATTTCCTTAATGCCTACTGGTACTCACCATCTTTCTGTGGGCTGATTGGTCATTCATACATCCTCTTTGGAGAAATATCTGGTCAAGTCTTTTGCCCAGTTTTCAGATTGGTTGTTTGTCTTTTCTGTTGTTGAATTTTGCTGCTGTAGTTCTGTTTCTTTGTTTTGTTTTTGTTTTTGAGTTAGAGTGTCTCTCTGTCACCCAGGCCGGAGTGTAGTGGCATGCTCATGACCACCACAGCCTCTCAACCTTATGGGCTCAGGTGATCCTTCCACCTCAGCCTTCCAAGTAGCTGGAACTACAGGTGC
>CAUYQG010056189.1:0-17526 GCA_963574415.1 Tarsius wallacei | reverse complement strand
TAGTATTATAATTGTTCAAGGACCGCTTATGAGTAAGAACATATGGTACTCTGTTCTTTGTTTCTGTGATAGATCACTGAGTATGATTGACTGAATCCATCCAAGTTACGGCAAAGTCCGTTTGTCCTTCTTGATGACTGTATAATATTCCACTGTGTATATGTACTACATTTTTAAAAACCCAGTCCGGCTTCGATGGGCAGCATGGTTGGTTCCATGTTTTTGCTATTGTAAATAGAGCTGAAACAAACATGAGTGTGCAGGTATGTTTTTTGTACAGGGATTTGAGTTCCTCTGGGTATATTCCCAATAGTGGGATTGCTGGGTCATATGGAAGACCAATTTCTAGTTCTTTCAGAAACCACCACACTGTCATCCAAAAAGGTTGCACTAGTTTGCATTCCCACCAGCAGTGTAGAAGGGAACTTTGAGGAGCAAACTTCAGCTTCTACAGAGAGGATCAGGTTTATAGAGCAAGCAAAGCCTGCAGCCTGGGGGATTAGTAACTGCTCCTTGTAATGTGCTTAATAATAACATACATTCATCACTTGATTTGATTCTCCCAACCTGAAGTTCATAGAGGTTGATTACCTCAGTCTCCTTCTCCTAAGATCACTCCCTCAATAAGATACTTAGTCTCCACTCAGGCTCTGCTTGTACAGGACATGACCCAAGACACTAGGCAACTCCTGGTTAACTTGGGATTGATTCTCTGCCAGGTATTTCAATGCCTCATGTATCCTTCACCCCCTCTGTGTTAGACTAACCCCTGCCCTATCTCTGAATCTCGCCCCATCACCTGGCCCCGTGGACACCCATCACACCTCTGCCTCCTGTAATGATCCTCGTTCCAACACTATCCAATGCTGCAACCTCAACATATCCCTGAACCTTGTCTATATACCCACACCCAACTCTAGATCTCATCTCTGAGCCATACCCAACCTTAACTCTAGTCCCAGGCACCATTAACATCATGCCGAAGACAGGAAAACTAGTTAAAGTGTTTAAGACAGGACTTCTCAAACCTTAGTGAGATGAATCATCTGGAGATATTGTGAAAATGAAGTTCTGATTCAGCAGGTCTGGGCTGGGGCAAGAGATTCTGCATTCCTAACAAGCTCCCGGCAGTGCTGAAGCTGACGGTCCATTGACTGCACTCTGTGTATTAAGAGGGTCTTGCATTAACCACGAAGAGAGTTAAAGTTCTGATTATCTGGTTATACATGCTTTGCCATTTCCATAGTGGTTCTCAACTAGGAGACCGTTTACATCGCAGGGCATATATGGGAATGTCTGAGAATGTTTGGACTTCTTCGTCCTCATCCCTCAGAGCCCAATAGGGTCCAGCAAACAGTAGGGACTCAGTAACAACAGGGCCGAGCTGGTGAAATCACCTTGTCACCTAAAACCACGTTTCCCCCCTACCAGCTGAGCCAAATTGTACTCAAGCATCATTTCCTCTGTGAAACCCTTTCATGCATTCACCACTAATCCTAATTCCCTTGTTCCTTTCTCTTGGGCCCGTCCTTGTTAGGATGACCTTCAAGTGATGAAACCCCAAAGGAATAGTCACTTGAACAGCTTAACTTACTGGCGTGGTTCTTCATAGCATCATGGATCCAGGCTCCTCCTTTTTCCTCTGCCTTATTTGCCCTACACTCCAAGAATTATTTTCTAGCCTGAGATGGCTGTTCCACTTCAGCCATCTGGTCCATATTCTGGAGAGTAGGAAGGGAGAAAGGAGGGGAATCATGTTTCCCCCCCTTTAAGAAACAATATACTTCCTAGAAGCAGCATATACCCCTTATGTTCCCATCTTTTTTTTTTTTTTGAGTTGGAGTCACTCTGTCATCCAGACTGGAGTGCAGTGGCATTCTCTACCTGCTGGGCACTGGTGATCCTTCTGCCTTAGCCTTCCAAGTAGCCAGAACTACAGGCACGTGCTACCACACCTGGCTAATTTTTGATTTATTGTAGAGAAGAGGTCTTGGGAAGTTGCCCAGGTCGGTCTAGAGCCTGCAACCTCCGGCAATCCACTCACCACAGCCTCCCAAAGTGTTGAGATTACAGGCTGAGCTACCGAGCCCAGCCTATGTTCCCATCTTATTGGCTAATATTCAGACAAAAGTTTCAAGAGACACTAGGAAAATGCTTGGAATTCATGCAGTCATGCGCCCAGATGAAAATCAGAACATCTATATTAACTCATTCACGATCACTGACGTGAAATTACATCATTCCAAGTTCTGTTCCTGGTTGCCGCTGACGTGAATTTAGGTCTCTGGAAATTCTGTTTCTGAATAATATATATTTGGTTTATAATCTGAATAAAAAAAGTATGGAATGCTAGTCAGAGTGGTGGCTGAGGGAAATACTGAAGATGTCTGCAACTTTCAGCCGTATTGTGAAAAAGGTGACAATTTAGAAGACTATTTCACTTGTGTTTAATGATAGAAGTTTGCAGCAACCAACTTCAGAGTTTTTTTTTCTTCTCACCCGCAATCAGCTTTAGGAAAGTGAAAAAATTGCAGATTGCAAATGTGTTAAGAGAGAAAGGAGAGAGTACGTATATAGTGAGGGACAACAGGTACTGTCTTGCTATATTCTGCTGTACCACTCCCTATTACAGTCCTGATTACTCTGAGACCTCCTTGAGATTCAGCCTTAGCCCATCTTCTCCCATAACACAGGGAGTGGCCCGCAGGAGGTTTTCTGTTAGGGTACAGCTAACCCTGACCTACTGCTTCCCATGCCCTGTATCATTACACACTATCCAGGTACTAATTCACTTAATCCTCAGGACCTACTTTGCAGTCTAGGTACTAACGTCACCCCCATTTTACAAAGTACAAAACTGAGTTCAGAAAGATTAGGCAACCTACTCCAGGTCACAGGCTATTAACCGAAGGAGTCAGAATTTGGACCCAGGCAGTCTGGCTTCAAGGTAGCTGCACCTGCACTTAACCACCAAATGATCAGCCAACAACTATGAAACTGAACTGTACCACAGGACTCTTTGGCCCGAGACACTTCATGGACCCTCTAACTCGTAGGCCAGCTGTACTCCTGGGGGAAGAGGGGAGAGACCCAGAGAATCCTCACTCTTGGGACACAGGAATGCACCAGTACTCATAAGTATGTCTTCTCCAGGGAGAAGGGCAGACACCATGGCCCTAAGGTGGTTCCTCCCTCATCCACGCCGATGAGTAAGACCAGAGGACCAACTTATTTCTAGACCTTTATTTCTCTGTGGGGGATGGGGGGGAGGAATAAAATAAAAAACGGCACAGTTGACACACACACAAAAAACCACTTAACGGGGAGAAAGGGAGGTGGAGAAGTAGATAGGGGAGGGGTCCCCATGACAGCAGCAGGAGTCAGTGACCCGGGGTGCTCACATCTCTCCCCGATGTGGGTGGAGTGGCTCCTTCCTCCCAGGGTGGCTGTCCTGTCCCACCTCGTGCTCTCCCAGCCCCTTGGGAGGTGGACAGTGAGAAGTCTTCCCAGGCTGAGGAGAGGAGGAACCGTGCTGGGGGAGGGGCCTGGGATCAGACCATGCACAGGGAGTGACAGTCAAAAGCCCCCACTGCCTCCCCGAGGGAGGAAACTGAGGGGTTGGAGGGTAGACACCAGAGGCTGGCATTGGCTCCTCTTCCAGCATCAGGCAAGAGACAGAACTGAGGAAACAGGAAAGGCAGGAATCAGAATCACAGCTCTCCTTCTGCCCACAATCCTGTGGCGCCTCCTCCTCCCCAGCAGCTGCTGCCCACACACAGGCCTAGTACCCGGCCTTGCATACCACCCTCCAGCTGGGGCTCTGAACTTTCTAGGCCTTACCAGTCAGAGCCTCCTGGGCAAAGTACTTGACATCCACATCCTGGTCCTGGGTCAGCTTCTCTAGGATAGGCTTGACTTCACTCTGCAGGGTGCTGGCAGGAGAATGAGGCAAAAAAGGAGAGTGAGCCAGGATGGACTGGGGGCAACAGGCAGGCAGAAGGTTCCTGAACAAGAAGGTGTAGACAGACACAGACACACCAAAACTCAAGGTAGAAAGAGTCTCAAAAAAGTCCGGGGGACAGGGACACACACACACACACACACACACACACACACACACACACACACACGAATTAGAAGTCTCTGACCACTGTGCAGTAGGCTGACTAGTTAACAATAATATACTATATACTTTACAACAGCTAAGGGAGGATTTTAAATATTCTCACCACAAAGAAATGGTAAATGTTTAAGATGATAGATACGATAGTTACCCTAATTTGATCACTGCATACTGTTACACATGTTATCAAAACATTCCTGTACCCAATACATATGTCCAATTATTATGTGTCAATTAAAAATATAATCAAACCAAAACTGCAAAAAACAAAAAAATACAACAAAAAAGGAGTCTCTGAGACCAGGGATACAATTACTTTGCAAGTCAGAATTCTGATAAACCAGAACAGATGTCTCTGGGGCCCAGAAAAGGGAAGTCAGAGCAGCCTAGAAAAGCAGACACAGAATCACAGAACCCAAAAGTCTCTGAGGCTGAGAAAATGGATGCCTTTCATTGGCTTCACATATTTACTGAGGCCTACTGTGTATTTAGTGTGAACACAGCACTAAATCACTCTTGGCTCTTGCCCATGTGGCATCTGGCACAAGGCAGACACAGACCAAACTGATAAGTAACAGGGGACTGGTAAGGGAGCCAAAGGGGAAGTTCTTGGCCCTGAAGGAGCCCAGAGGAGACATCTACTCTCATCTGAGAGAGTCCAGGGAATTCCGCCTGCACTGAAAGCCAATTGTTTTGGGAAATGAAGGTGGACTCCAGAAAGAAACTAAAGGTGTGAGATTAAGTCCTAGACATAGACACAGACACAGAGAGAAATCAGAAGCACAGGCTTCACATCCCCTTTACAATTCAGACAGCTCCCATTTCCCTCCAAATGACCACTATTCTCACTTCTATTGCCTAATTCATTTTACCAGTTTATGAACTTGATATAAATGGTGGTTTTCATGGTTTGGTTTCTCACCCAACATGATGCCTGTGAGAGTCACCTGTGTGGTTGCTCACAATAGGCATCTGTTGTTCACTGCCTAGTAGTTTTCCACTATACAAATAAACTACAATTTACTAACAGGCATTTGGGTCTTTTTTCATCCTTACAGTTATGAGAAATAAAGCTACCATAAAAAATCAGAAATAAATACTCCTTTCTCTTAGACGTAGACCAGGAGTGGAAGAGCTATTTCTCAGGGGTATGTATAACTAGATGCACTAACCACCAATTTTCAGAGTGATTGAACCCTAAATTTCCAGCCCCACCTACAAGCAATGAGAGTTCCAGCCATTCTGTCTTCATCAACATTTGTACCATTGAGTCTTGCCATTCTGAAGCATGTACAATGATACTTCATTGAGCTTTAATCTGCATTTTCCTGAAAGTTAATGTTAAACACCTTGTCATATGCTTATTGGCTATCTGCAGATCCACTTTTTCAAGTGCCTGTTAAGTCTTTTTGCCCATCTCTTTCTTAAGGTTTCCTTGTCTTTCTGATCTATAAGCAAATATTCTGGTTAAGTCCTTTCTCAGAAATATAGGTATATTGCAAATACCTTCTCCCAGTCAGGGGTTTGCATTTTATTCTCAAAATGTTGTCTTCTGATGAAGAGTTCTTATTTTTACTGAAGGCCAACTTACCAATCATTTCTTTTGGTTTGCTATTTAACAAATCAGTGCAGCCGGGCTCGGTGGCTCAGCCTGTAATCCCAGCGCTTTGGGAGGCTGAAGTGAATGAATTGCCTGAGCCCATGGGTTCGAGACCCACCTGGGCAACTTGGCGAGACCTCATCTCTACAATAAATCAAAAAATTAGCTGGCCATGGTAGTGTGTGCCCTGTAGTTCCAGCTACTTGAAAGGCTGAGGTGGAAGGATCGCTGGAGCCCAGCAGGTCGAGGCTGCGGTGGCTGGGGGCGTGCCACTGCACTCCAGTCTGGGTGACAGAGTGAGACTCCAACTCAAAAAAAAAAAACAAAAAGAAAAAAAAACAAAAAACAAAAAAACAAATCAGTGCTTACCTTAAGTCATGAAGGTAAGTCTCCTAATTTTCTTCTAGAAGCTTTATCTTTCTGGTTCTGGTCTATCATCAAATCAACTTGCTTATGTACTGAGGCAGTTCTTTTATTCTTACACAGATAAGAATAAAAGAACTAACCATTTTTGGAAAATACATGCATTTCCCCTAATGAACTACACTGGTACCTGCTGTTATATACGTGTGAGTCTGTTTCTGTGCATTTGATTCAGCTTCATTGGCTATTCAAATATTCCACTGGCTAATACTTCATTATTTTCATTACTATGACATCATATGTCTTGGTATCTGGTAGTACAAGTTGTTCAACTTTGTTCACTAAAATTGTCGTGGCTAAATTCAGATCTTTACATTATTCTATTATCTCCAGAATCAACTTGCCAATTTTCTTCTAAAAAGAATCTGCTGAGTTTTAATGGACTTCATTGAATCTAGAGATGAATGTGGGGAACTGTACCACCCATGAATAATTTCTTCTTTAATTTCTCAGAGCAATATTTTACAGTTTTCAATAGAGGTGTTACATATCTTTCATTGAACTTATTTCTGGCTAATTAATGTTTTGGTGCAATTATAAATTATATATACATACATTAAAAAATTAGTTAATTTTTCATTTCTAATGATTTGTTACTAGTATAGAGAAATGTGGTCCCCTCACCTCCTTTTCCATTCTATGAATGCCCATTCCAAAATGAGAAAACAGACACAGGGAAGGAGAAGGAACATGACAAGGTCATATAGCAAAGAACAGTGTCAGGCCTCCAATCCTGGTGGCTCTGTCTTCAGAGGCCAGGATTAAGGTGCCCAGAATAAGCCCCTGCTGGTGTGTGAGGAAGTATCCAGGCCTCACCTGTTGTCCAGGATGGGCCCTATCTTCTGCAGGGACTTGGCCACATTGAAGCGGACATTGGCAACAGGGTCCCCAGCCATGCGCAGGACTGTGGGCAGCATGTGCTTGGTGGTGATGTCCTGTCCACAGACCTCAGACAGCACCTGGAAGCATGAGTGGCAGGGGTGAGTATTCAAAGTTCCTGGATAATTCCTATTCCTGGTCCTCTGACCAGGCCACCTCAGTGATCATGAGGCCCTTGGGGGAGACTGAACAAGGGAGACTCTGAGCCCAGTTTACCCACCTTGCAAGTAGTTTATCCTCCTGAATCTCCCAACTCCTCTAACACCCTCCTAACACCAACTCTCCATTCTGGCATGTCCCAGTATCTCTGACCTCAGATTTCCCTTCATTATTCTGGGGTTGGGCCTTGATTCCTTTTTTTTTTTCATGCCCAGGAAGAATGAGGAACACAGATAGCCGGAAAGTGTTGATTCCTAACCCCAGGATTCCTCCTTACTGCAGTGGTCTCCAAAGCATGTGAATAAATTAATTGAAAGATTAAGTGGTTGGGCAATTTTCCCAAGGTCCATAGCCAGAATTTAAAAGTAGGTCTGATCTAGAGCATGCACACTTAACCACTAGGTCATAATAAATATATACATATATTTCACAGGGAAGTAAAGGGGTGCTCATAAAGCTTCAAAGATCACTGCCCCAACAGGTCAAGTTTCTTTAGCCCTGGGTCTCCCACCATGCAAGCCCCCAGCCCCAGAGGCCCTATGACCCTTATACCCTGAGAGCCCCCAGCCCCAAGGACTCGTCCCTGTAATCAGAGATCCCCACCATTTATCCATTCCCAAGCCAGGTGTCTCCCTTCAGGACCCTCTACCATCCTTCCTCTCCTGGGTACTCAGTTCCCCAGGTATTGGCCAGCAGGCAGGTGGGAGTACTCACATTGATGCAGAAGAGTGTAGTCATGCGATGCAGGTAGTTGGGGTCTCCAGACATGGCCAAGACCTTAGGGATGATAGTGGCATGGGCCCACTCCTTCCCAAACTTCTCCACCAGCTTCTTCAGGTTGCTGGTGGCCGCCTCGCGGATGGCATAGACTGCAGAAGAGTGAGGGTGAGAGAGACGGTCATTTGGAGGTCAAGGACTTATTGTGGACAGGGAGTTAACAGTCTCACTCGCCACTGCTCACTGAGCAGCCCCTCTGTGCCAGGCCAAAAGGAGCCAATCAACTCCAGCCAATGAAGAATAAAGGGCTATATGCTATAGTTAATAAGTGTTTTCAGAGAGTATCTTCTCAACCACTCCGAGATAGGTTCCATTATTAACCTCATTTTACAGATGAGCAAACTGAGGCACCAACAAGTGATTTGCCTAAGCAAATTATTTAGTGCTTATACTTCAAACAGTGCCTAATAGAGAAAAATGATAACTTTTATTTTTTACTACTCTTGGTGAATAACATGAGCAATTCTCACAATGGCCCTGGGAGACTGGGATAAAAAGCACCATATTTCCAAGGAAATATGGTGAGGCTGAAAGAGGGCAAGTGATTTGACTGAGCTTTGACAGTCAGGAGGGTGCGATTCTAGTCCAAGTCTGTCTGCTTAGTGGCCCTCTAACTCTCCACTATCCAGGCAGTCCCTGGGTGATCTGCTATGTCCTCCTCCTACTCAACACTTCTCTAGGATTCCAACATGCAAGGAAGCCGGTCTATATGGGCATCTGATAGCATGGGGAGGGACTCCAGCCTCCTCTACTGCCCTCAACGGACCAGTCAAGCCATCCATCCTTCTTGGAGCTCCAACCTCTTCCTGCTGTCTGCTGGAGGTACTCACCATGATCCACAAGCCAGGCCATGCACAAGGAGTTAAGTTTCTCGTCAAAGAACTCCACCCCCTACAGGAGAAAAGGAGGTAAGGAATCAAGGGAGAGTGAGTGGGAGCGCGCCAGCAACACCCATGGAAGAAAGCGGACACTTCTCCACTTCACCTGAAGTGCTCCCTTCCCTCCTCTCTTGTTGCATTCTGTTCATCTGTTAAGGCCCTATTTCCTGGATCCCTTTCTCCGACTCCCAGGCAGCCACAGCCTCCAGACCCCAAAGCCCCCAGCCTCCCTATGAAAGTACACCGTACACTGAGCCCTCGCACTCTATTTCCCCAGACCTCCCCACTCACCAGCTGTCCAGCCAGCAGGGGCATGTACTCGATGATGGCCAGCCGCACGCGCCACTTGGCATCCTCAGCCAACTCCACGATGGCCGGGAGCAGAGACTGGGACAGCTGCCGGATGCCAATCACCTCATTCACACAGTCCAAGTTTGAGATGATGTTCAGTCGCACCTCAGGGCACTGAGGAGAGGACAGGAGGGTTCTGAGACAATGTACTATACAAGGCAGCCAGGCCAGGGTCAAAAGAGCTCAACTGCATCTACTTTACATAATGGACATCTCCCGAGGGCCTGCTACTGCCCAAGCCTGGCTCCCAGCCCTGAAAGCATATTAAAGGAACATACAAGGTATGCAGCATGGATAATTAAGCAGCTTTTTAAACCTTATAACAGCACCATATGAAATGTTTATCCATTTTGAAAGAACTTGCAGGAATCACAGTAGGAAAACACAGTACCCTGTCATGCAGACATAATTCTAATCATGGCTCTACTGTTTGCTAATCCTCTGACAAGGGTTCCTTTCTGGATAACAGTCTGACACACACAGAAACACCCATCTCTTCCCAGATGGTGGCTAAGGCCATTAGAATGAAATGCCTGTCACAGAGTCCGACACACACAAGAGGTTAACATGTAGGAGCTTATTCTTGTCATCTCTACTTTTCTATTCTCTACACTAGTCCTTGAGCTCTCTAAGAAGCCCGTCTCCTTCATCTTTATGTCTCCAGTGCCCAGCAGTCTCTGGTCCTTAGCACATGCTCAATACATGTCTGCCGAAAGAAAAAAGGAAGGAATGAATACTTTTTAAACTGCATCTGACTACCAGTATTATGAGCTCTAATTCACAGTATCAGTGTGCATAGAGACACACACCACCTACTTCCATAATGCATGTGAAGAAATTAATAAGAAAAGGAACATCAACAAAATTAATTCCTTGTGATTCAAAACAAGAGCCCTACTAGACCTGGCTCTACATCGTGCATTCCTGGATAGCAGACCCCATAAGTTACTTCTTTCTACATCTCCCTCAGGAGCTGTGGGGTGAAGAAGCAACAATGAAATAAATCAATGATCTAAACTGTGCAGTAAGGGGTTAACTCAGCAGGTCTACGCTACTCAAATTCTGCACATTCCAAAGACAGGACTGGTCCCTGACCAGCTCCTGCATAGTGACCTCTAAGCCTGATAAGTATCTTTGTTTACCTAGGGCCTTGGGGCCTGCTGGATAGCCTATGATAATAATGTGATTAATTAATGGTAGGATCCTTGAGCCACATGGTATCAGCCTAACCACTGTAGGGGCTACAGACAAAAATAAGTAAGGTCAGCCATGCAGGCATTTCATGCCTGTGTGACCAAACCCTAGTGAACATCCTGGATGTCAAGGTTCAGGTGAGACTCCCTTGTTGGTGACATTCCATGTGTGTTGTCACACATCTTGCTGGGATAATTAAGCACTGTCCATATAACTACACTGGGAGAAAGTAATTGTAAACTTGCAACTGGTCTCTCTCCTACATACCTTTTTTCTTTGCTGTTTTAATCTGCATCCTTTCATTGTAATCAATAGGAACTGTGAGTACAACAGCTTTCCTGAGTTCTGCAGATTATTCTAGCAAATCATCGAACCTGAGGGTGGACTTGGGGACCCAGACACAGCAAGCAATGAATACAAATATAGGAAATTGCTGGAAGGACAAGGAAGCCTCATTTGGCACCCTCAAAGTGAAATTCCCCAAGAGGCCTCCAACAAATCCCTTGTAAAAAGCATCTAAGCTCCTCTTTATCAAAATAACAATCAGTATTCTGCAAGCTAGACCGAAGGCTAAAAAATAAATCTCAAAACCAGCACAAATCCCTTCTTATGCTGTATTAATTCATTTCTTCTGAAGGCCAAGGATACTCAGCGAAAAGGTACAAACTGTCTCTGTGTCCAGGTGGTCATAAATCTGTTCCTTTCGCTTTTCTGTTACATTCCTTTAAATAGTCCACTAAACACACTTGCTTCAAATGTTTGTGAAACATCGTTCATATACATTACATAAACTGGCATAAATGATTCAACTGTGAGTTTACTTAGCTTCTCATGAAAGGGACATTGTATCTAATGTTTACAAAAGCCTCCACTGTCATACTGGTATCAGGAGAGCCATCCCAGTGTTCTCTTCCTTCTAAAGCAAAACTAATAAAATGATTTCCACCACCAGTTTTGTCCCCAAACCTGAACCTAATAAAATTATTTTGGATTTGTTCTTCCTTGGCTTCCATAACCGATGGCTCTCTGGACCTGATCCCAAAGAGTACTCTGAAGATAAACTCTCCGTAGAGGAAAAAAAAGTCATAAATAAGAGCCATTTACCCATTCTTTCTCTAAAGACAGATATCAGGAGTGGGAACTGTCTATGTCTACCATCCGAACCCCAGTTTGGGAAACTGAGTTAATCTGCATGTGTATATGTCAGAATCTACAACTAGGTAATGTAATGAAAGTGCTCCATTAGAGCTAAAAGATGACTCAGATAAACTGGGCAGACCAAGATGTGGTCAGATTCAAGGGTGTAGGGGCATAGGCGGAAATGTGCTTTCTTCCTGCAGCATCATATGAATGCATTTATAATACCCAGCAAAGGCCGGGCTTGGTGGCTCAGCCTGTAATCTCAAGCACTTTGGGAGGCCGAGGCGACTGGATTGCCTGAGCCCACGGGTTTGAGACCCACCTGAGCAACTTGGCAAGACCTTGTCTCTACAATCAAAAATTAGCCGGGTGTTGTTGCCTGCGCCTGTAGTTCTGGCTACTTGGAAGGTTGAGGTGGAAGGATAGCTGGAGTCCAGCAGGGCGAGGCTGCGGTCGCCGGGAGCGTGCCACTGCACTCCAGTCTGGGTGACAGAATGAGACTCCAACTCAAAAAAAAAAAAAAAATACCCAGCAAAATATTTCAGTAGCTCACACCTGCAATCCCAGCATTTTGGGAGACCAAAGCAGAAGGATTGCTTGAGGCAGGAATCTGAGACCAGCCTGGGTAGTATAGGGAGACCATGTCAATCAAAAACAAACAAAATCCTAAAAACAGGTTTCTCTCTTGAATAAATTAAAAATTAATTGGATTGAAAGATAATTTGATTAAAAATTCATCTTAAGTCCATCATTTCAATGGACTTCCTGAACTGCCTCAATATCCACGTGCTGAGTTCTGCCCCAAATTTGGTGAAGAATGAAAGGAGTTCACTCATATTAGGACTATGAGTGCAAATGTTCTCAACCACGAATGGGCCCCTTTCCTCTTCCTGAAGAAAGCTAGCAAGACACAAGACTAAGGGTGGGAAAATGTGCATGTCCACATAGGGGTTTCACCTCTGGCTACAAGAGAGAACTGTGTGCCCAGCAAAGCATACTGCCCATTTGGATACAAGCTTCAAAGCAGCACAGAAGTGCCACTAAGCCTCTTCAGTCAACAGGCTTGTTTCCTCAAGCTGAAACTAATTCCCAGAACAACTGCAGGAAACTGCAGTCTCAGAAAGCCCAGATGATGAACTCTTGACCTCATCTCAAGAGCAACCTTTGTTAGGTCATCTGAAAAAATCAGGTACAAATTTTAGCCTAAATATGAACCAGGGACCAACAGAAGTCTTTCTCAGATAAGCGCTTTCCTACAAATCACCTCAGGGATAGTGATTTGCTTCTTAAAACGATTCCTATCTTTTTTTTTTTTTTTTTAGGAACACTGAAATGCATCAACAAGCCAGTGAACAAGTATGTGCAGTAAGGCATTAACCTGGCAGGTGTGGATTGTCCATACCCCACATATTCCAAAGACAGGACTGGCCCTTCCCAAGCTCCAGGGAGATCAGCCTTGGTATGTTAGCCTGGGTGCTGAATGCATGGGAGGAGAAAGCTCAAAGAACATGCCTTACTCATTTAAAAAGGCTTCTTTTTGATACACCAAGAAAAAAAAGCAGGCCTTCTTCCTTAGACAAGTTTGTAAATCTTGGAAACAGTCAGAATGTGAAATATAACGTTTATAAATGTGAAACTGAAATTCCAAATATAAGCCAGATGAATAGCTCACACCAAGAAAACCATGCAGGTTCTGTTCTTTTCTTTTTATGCAAGAGAGACTGTGGCCGACGGCACAGGATTACCATGTAGTGCTTGCTGAAGGTGAAAATTAGAGCAGAAAAATACTCCAGTCCTAGCTCACTTTTAGCACATATGGGCTGGACTTCACATTCACACTGAGTTGAATCCTTTCTTGATGGCAGAAGGCAAAATGCTCTCCAAGATGCTGGAGAGATGTTAAAAGGACACAGAAGACAACTTGAGGGGCTCCTACCTGCCAAGTTACGTCCATTAACGTTCCAAAAGCAAATGGAAATTATAACAAGTTATATTTACAAAAGCATAATTATAAGAGAAAATAAGTGCATGTGAAGCATAGCTCAGACAAGTTACTTAGGTCACAAAATTTTGGTCACTATGAAAATTAATGGTTGTTCCAACTGTTAGCAACTGATATAAATAAATGATCAACAACAGTACACTGTTTTCAGTGTATTAAAAAATCCCAGCCAGGCTCAGTGGCTCAGCCTGTAATCCTGTGCCTTGGAAGGCTGAGGTGAGTGGATTGCCTGAGCCTGCGGGTTCGAGACCCACCTGGGCAACTTGGTGAGACCTCATCTCTACAATAAATCAAAAACTTAGCCGGGTGTGGTAGCACACGCCTGTAGTTCCAGCTACTTGGAAGGCTGAGGTGGAAGGATCGCCGGAGCCAGCAGGTCGAGGCTGTGGTGGCCGGGAGCGGCCACTGCACTCCAGTCTGGGCGACAGAGGGAGACTCCGACTCAAAAAAAAAAAAAAAAAGAAAAAGAAAAAAAAAAATCCCTTGACTGGGATTCTAAGACTAAAAGATAATTCCACTGTAGCAGAATAACATGACTTTTTTGGGGGGTGGGGAGGGGGGAACCTCACGCGTGACATAATGCTTTGTGCTACAGTGTTTCCTCCAATGTCCTCTTACACTATGCATGTGCATGTGGGTGTCTAAGAGAAAAAGAAAGAAGTCAAAATGTTCTCCAAGACACTGTAGAGACTATTTAAAGGACATAGAAGACAACCTGAGGGGCTCTTACCTGCCAAGCTGAGGAAGGGGAGAGAGAGAGGCATACTGATCAGGGCCATCGGGAACACAGAAGTCACACAAACTGGTCACACACCAGCAAATGGTCCCCCCAACTGCCCAGTCCCTCATGACCAGGGCAAAATCACCCCTACAGGGTCCTTTCTACCTCCTGAAAGATCCTGAATCCTTCCACATCTCTGCAGCCTCATCAACACCACTTAGTCCAGCCTCATCCGCTCTCCTGCACTCCCACAGCAGCCTCCCACTGGTGTTCCTGAACCTCTTCTGGCCACCTCACTTCAATCTTTACTTCACATCAACCTCAGGGTTCCTCTCTAACACTCAGATCTGTTCCAACTCCTACACTTTTCCTCAGAGTCAAGTCCAAACTCCTTCACCAGTGGTAATCCCAATAATCTCTTGTCATCACCCAGCAACCTCGCTCATCCTCTGCGGTCCAGGCAACCTGAACAGCTAGGGGTGGTCATGTGCCAGCCCTGGCCAATGGGTGTATGGAGTGTGAGCAGATGTGCTGGATCTTGTCGTTAAGAGGACTGGGCCTGCTGCTGTCTGATGCCTTCCCCCTTGGTGTTGTCTGGGAGACAATAAAAACTGGAGCAGTTTCCTCACACCCAAAGAGAGCTGAGGTCAGCAGGGCTAACCCACCACTGTAAGACCGCCTGCACTGTTGTGAGACAGATAACTCCCTACCAATACTTATTTAAGCCACACTGTATTTTGGGGTTTCTATTACAGCATCTTAGCCTAAACCCTAAAAACCATGAACCCATCTACCATAGCACTTATAGCACCTTAATGGCATCATGGGATTACCCATCTGTCTCTCTCCACTGCCAGTGACCAAAGGTCTTTTGAGAGGATCAAAACTGTCTTATTCTTTTTTTGTTGTGTCCCTGCTGCTCACGAAGACTAATGCAGAGTAAGGACACAGAAAGCAATTGCCTGATGAATTAAAGTGTGAACACACAGACAGCTGTGCCCATAAAACATTCAAATCAGCAAGCATCTAGGTGTCTGTCAAGATTCTAGGAGATTCCTGGCCCACCTGTCACCTCAGCAAACCCAGAGCTGAGATCTCTCCCTCTTGATACTTTACCTCATCCTTCAGCTGAGCCAGGAAGAGGGGCAAGAGGTGCTCGATGGTGTTGTCTTTGCCCAAGATGGGAGAAAGGCCCATAATGACAGAGGCCAGGGCTGACTTGACGTGTTGGTTGGCATCTGACACCAGCTCCTGGAGGGAGAAGGGAGGAGCAGGCACCGGGGTCAGGGCAACCCCTGTAGCCATAAGAGGCCAAGCAGATGCCAAGTCCTAAGAAGTTGTGAGACAACAGCCTGCTTCTGCCCCTTCACTCATGCAGCAGGGGATGGTTAGGGTACACAGGGAATTGCCATTCCTTATGTCCCACCTACTTAGAGTCAAATGACCCCTACTCTCAGCAGCCCCCACCCCAATCCTAAGACTCTGTGGATGAGGGGATTCGTGACCGCTGAAGTTCCGAGAAGCACTCCTCTGTCAAGGTCAGCCCCAAGCCTCAGGCTTTTTTCTGCAGTCAGGACCCCCATCTGCTTCATATCCAAGAGCTGCTTGGTCCCTGAGGGTTGGAAACCTAGTTTTCATTGGGTTCTCTCTAAAGCCTAGTCTCCACCTCCTCTTTTTGGCAGGCTAAGATCTGCTCCATTCCTCTCATCAAATTCCATTACCTTGATGCAGGGCAAGATCTGGGTCATGATCACATTCTCCCGACAGTCAGCTGAGAGATTTTCACAGAACTCTGTGGGGGCGAGAGGAAGAAAGGGGAGGTGAGACCTGGTGTCCCAGTTCTACTGCTGGACCCCCGGACACCCACCCGACTTGCTGTTCTGGTTGCCAGCACCAACCTTTGACCTTGTGGGAGGCTGCGGCCCTCACCTCGGCCTCACAGTCCTTCATCAGGTTCTGGAAGGCGGGGACAAGGTCTGTCTTAGTGATCTCAGGCCCCACTGCTTTCTGGAGCTGCAGATAGGAAGAAGGTGGGAAGAGTGAGAGGGTCCAGCAGGTATTCTGGACTAATGAGGCTGATATCAAAGTAAAGGGACCATAATCAGAGGACAGGGCACAGGCCTTGGAACCACTCCTAAGGTCTAATCCCAGCACCATGGCATGACCCCACGAAGGCTCTTCAGGTCTCTGAGCCTCTTTTTCCTTAGAAGCAAAATGAGGACCACAAGGGCATCTACCTCATAGTGTTTTTGCATTAAAAATAACAATAGATTTCCTTATTGCACAGACTACTTGGAGGTGGTTTTCCTGCCACCTGATTCCAAAATGCTATAGTGGCTCCCACTCTGATTCATATATATGTCTATATTTTAAAAAATTTGTTACCAGAAGCATGTATTACTTTTATAATTAAAATAAAACAATAAATATTGATGGGGAAGAAGGTGCAGTAGGTCCTGCCAACTCATGACACCATGCAAGGAAAGGTGCATGGGTCCTGCTGCAAAGCTGATTCCTGAAGATCTGGCAGGAAGCAGGATGGTTCATTACTAAGAAGGGAACAAACAAGCAAAAACCTTGCAGGGGGTCTCATGTTATCTTGGGCAAATATTGCTTTTTATTAATATTGTAAGTATTTATTGAGAGTCTATTGTGTGCCAAGAACTGCTATAACAACCTAGAATTCCTGCCCTCAGAGAGTTATTATTCTAAGACCCAGTGTGATCCAGTTTATGCTGCTCAAGAGACAAGGACGGGCAGACCCGCCCTTAACTGTGGTGCTGGGCCTCCCAGGCACCTCCACATCTGCAGAGTCACGGTTCTTGAACATTTTCAGTGAAACCAGATGGTCCAGGGAAACAGTATTCTGAGGCTCTGCGTCCTTCTGGTGAATGCCATTACAAGTAAGCATAACCCCAGAAAAAGGGGCCACAGGGTGGGGCAGTCTCAAGACTCTCTGACCTGACCCTGCCTATCTCTCTTGCCTTCTCATCTGCTGGGCTCCAAGATCCAGGCCTGAGCATTCCTGCATGTACTTGCTCTCACCTCCCAGGTTCTTTTTTTTTTTTTTTGAGTTGGAGTCTCTGTCGCCCAGACTGGAGTGCAGTGGATGATAACGGCCACTGCAGCCTCGACCTGCTGGGCTCCGGCGATCCTTCCGCCTCAGCCTTCCAAGTAGCTGGAACTACAGGCACGCGCTACCATGCCTGGCTAATTTTTTTATTTATTGTAGAGATGAGGTCTCGCCAAGTTGCCCAGGCGGGTCTCGAACCCGCGGGC
>CAUYQG010056187.1:0-24067 GCA_963574415.1 Tarsius wallacei | reverse complement strand
GGGACAGAGGGAGATTCTGTCTCAAAAACAAAAAAATTAATTTTTCTGCATTCCCATAGACCTCTATCCTCTTTTCCTAGCCCCCATATCTATAAATCGTCTTATGTGTTCCCCCAGCTACTGACTGCACTTGAAGATCTTTTGTAAGTTTTAACTCTCCTGACCCTGCATCAGGTCTCCCTCTGCCCTGTACTTCCTTTGGTCAGATGGCTGCTACCTCCCATGTAGGACACTGGAAGATTCTCTCGATTCTCTATCCCCTGCTCGTTCCTCTGAAGCCTCCACACAATCACCACAGTGATGTTACAAAAACACGAATAGTGTGGTCATGTTCTTTCCTGCCTACACTCTTTTGTGACTCTCCAATATCCTCTGGATAATGCAGAGACCCGTAGCATGAGCCCAGCCTCCTCTCAAACCCCATTCCCTGTCTCTCCTTCACATGGTCAAGATTTCAAATTCATCCAACAGATGTCCCTGGGAGCTACTGAGCTCTTTCCCAACTCCACTCAGGTATATGTGCAACAGCTCAAACTTCACCAGAGAACTAACAGTTACACTTTTGTGAAATAAACATAGAAATTTGCCCTACCAGTCTTTTTTTTTTTTTTTTTTAGTTGGAGTCTTACTCTGTCACCCAGGCTGGAGTGCAGTGGCCGCTCCCGGCCACCGCAGCCTCGACCTGCTGGGCTCCGGCGATCCCTCCGCCTCAGCCTTCCAAGTAGCTGGAATTACAGGCGTGCGTTACCATACCCAGCTAATTTTTTTGATTTATTGTAGAGATGAGGTCTCGCTTGCCCAGGCGGGTCTCGAACCCGCGGGCTCAGGCAATCCACTCACCTCAGCCTCCCAAGGCGTGGGATTACAGGCTGAGCCACCGAGCCCGGCTCCTACCAGTCTTAAAGCTTGAAACTTACATTTGTCTTATCTGAGTTCCTTCCTCAGGAAAGAGACTCTCAGGCCTATAGTATCAAGGAACTGAAACTCACCAGATCACCCCACCCAGACAATGAGATGCCAGACTCCTCATGTTTACCAACTCCTCCTCCTCACCCTCCCCAATTCCTGTTCACCAACTCCCCTTCCTCACACCTCCCCAATTTCTGTTTACCAATTCTCCTTCCTCACCCCTCGCCAATTCCTATTCCCTATATTCCTGCCCCACTATGTAAAACTCTGACTTAATTGGGATGAGGAGATGACTTTGATACTGAATCTCCTGTTCTCCTTGGCTGATCTTTCCTTTCTGGCAATACTTGCTGTCTCAGTGATTGGCTTTCTGTATAGTAACAGGACCTTGACTGAACATTTCAATTTTTTGCATTTCAGTGACATCTATGGTTCCTTTTTTTGTTGGAAATGCAGCATTCTTATTTGTCTGCCAGGTTCACTCCCCCTTAAAGATTTAAATGAGATATCTTCTATTCCCCAGAACACCTCTACTGACTGCCCAGGAAGACTCACACTCACTGCTTCTGTGCTTTCAAACACTCTGAACACACCTCTTTCATGCCTGTGTCATGTTGGCGGTCTTCTTCCCAAAAAGTGTGATATGCAGGGTGTGTGTCTTCCTCCTCTTTGCAGTCTCCATAATTTCTATGATAACTGTCATGTAACAGCTGCCAATAAATGTGTGTTAATTGAATTAAAATATTACTACTAATCTTGGTATCTTCTAGTTTTGAAAATATTGGCTGTCATTAATCTGCTTTCCATCTTTACAAGCATATGTTTTCTGGACACTTCATGTCAGTGAAATCATGCAATCTGTGGGGGCTTTTATCTGGCATCTTTGATTTAGCTTTGAGACACATGGGAGTGTGTGATGCTCAGAGTTCTACAGCCACCTTACCACCTTGAGGAAAAGAGAATCACAGAAACATCAGCTCCAAAATGTTTTTCTATTTTGTTTTTAGAGACAGGGTTTCACTCTGTTGTCCAGGCTGGAGTGCAGTGGTGTGATTATAGCTCACTGCAGCCTTGACTTCCTGAGCTTGAGTAATCTTACTACATCAACCTCCTGAGTAGCTGGGACTACAGACACACATCACTATGCTCAGGTCACTTTTAAAACTTTATTTTTGGAGAGATGAAGTTTTGCTATGTTGCCCAGGCTAGTCTCAAACTCCTAGCATCAAGTGATCCTCCTGCCTTGGCTCAAAATGCTTGAACTGCTGAACTAAGGCCATGACCTTCCTACCTCTGGAGAACTTAGGACATCAAAGGAAAGAAAGCCTACCTGCTAAGTTTGGTATTGGTATTCTGTTCGTTGGAGCTGAAAGCTAATATTTTAAGTGACCAACAAATAATGGCTGTTGTTACTGTGATTAACTTGGTTGAATGTCAAAGCTAAGGTGGCATAGAGAAGACGGTTCCCTAGGCTGACCAAACTGAAGGTGACAGCTCCCACAAGGCTGAGCATCTCATTCCATCTGAGGGCATGCCTCTGGCCTTCTGACATACCACAAGCACTTGCTTCCTAACTAGCACATATTTTTGAGAGAATAAATAATCTCAGTAATAATTCATTGGTGAATATTAAACTTTTACTCAACTCCAATCCATCTAACATCTCTTGTTGATTATACCTCCAAAACATAGAATGAGTTGCTCTATTGCTGTCCAGGAATCACTGTTTTCTCCTGCCAGGACTATAGTGACAGCCTCCTTGACTGATGGGGACATCCCCTTCCATTCTTGCCCACTTATAGGCATCTGCTCCCAGTGACCAGGTTGACCTTCTCAAGCCTTCAATCGGAGCAGACCACTCTCCGCTTAAAACATTCTGATGGCTTTGGGTACATTTAGAAATATCCACATTTCTCTCTATTTCTTTGATCTATTTTTTTTTAGTTGGAGTCTCACTCTGTTGCCAAGGCTGGAGTGCAGTGGCGTGCTCATGGCCACCTCAACGTCGACTTGCTGGACTCCAGCAATCCTTCTGCCTCAGCCTTCCAAGTAACCAGAACTATAGATGCATGCTACCACACCTGGCTAATTTTTGATTTTTATTGTAGAGACGAGGTCTCGCCAAGTTGCCAGGGCTGGTCTCTAACCTTGGGCTCAGGCAATCCACTCGCCTCGGTCTCCAAAAGTGCTGGGATTATAGGCTGAGCCACCGAGTCTGGCCTCTTTGATTGATTTTGACTCACTCTGCCTTCCTCTCACTTCCCCTCTGCTATATTAGCTTACTCCTTATTTTTAATTTGTATTTAATTTATTATTATTATTATTATTATTATTATTATTGAAATGAGATTTCACTACATTGCCCAGGCTGGTCTCGAATTCCTGGCCTCAAGCTACCCTCCTATCTTGGCCTCCCAGAGCACTGGGATTATAGGTGTGTCATCATACTCAGCCTACTTTCTAATATTTTTTTTAATGCATCAGGCTTATTCCTACCTCAAGGCCTTTGCTCTTTCTGCTCTCTTTGCCCGGGATGCTTTTGTTCCCCCAAAATTCATACATTAAAATCTACCCCCCCCATGTGATGGTGTTAGAAGGTGAGGCTTTGGAAGGTGATTAGGTCATGAGGGTGGGGCACTCATGAATGGGATTAGCGCCCTTATAAAAGATACCACCAGAGACCCCTCTCCCTCTTTCACCATGTGAGGACACAGTGAGAGGGCACCATCCATGAGCCAGAAAGCCAGACTCCACCAGACATCACATGTGCCTATATTTTGGTTTGGACTTTCAGCCTCCAGAATGGTGAGAAATCACTTTTTGCTTTCTATAAGCCATCACTCTATACTGTTTTGTTTTGTCAGCCTGATGGGCCAAGGTGGAGGCCTTTACCCAGCATTCAGTGTGGTTGCTTCTCATTCTCCAAGTCTCAGTGACGTGTGTCTTCCTGAGAGAGGGCTCTTCGACTGCTCTATCTGAAGTGTCTCCTCTGCCTGATGCCTCCATCCCACAGCCTCCATAATTTCAACGTTTTCTATTTAGTGGTGTGTTCATCCTGGTCTATCTGTCTCCTCCCCAGAACGGTGGCTCTGTGACGTCAGGCTGCCTTGGCATTAATTACCATCATATCATCAGTTCCAAAAAATGGTATTTGTCAAAAACATGAATAAATGATTGGCTAAAAGCATGACCGAAAGCAGACACATTTTCAAAGTTCTCATAAAAGAATAATAGGACCAAGCACACAAAGAGAAAAGCTGTAAGTCATACATGATGGCACTTGTACCTGAGTTTTGGAGTCACGCAGACACATGTCTCAGCTCTGACAAGTACCTGTGATGGGACTTTGGAAAGTTCACCTTTAGTCTTCAAGCCTCAGTCCCCTCATCTACAAAATGGAGGTAATACTAACATCCACCTCATAGGCGTGCTGTGACATTAAGATGAGATGATGCATACAGGGCACTTAGCTGAGCGTCTAGAAGAAATTGACTCATCAGTTACTCAGTCCATGGTAACTTACTACTGTGAAGTGAATTAGATAAACAACAGACCAGAATGGGCTTCTCAGGCCACATCACTGTTTAATATTGCCACATCACCAGAATTAGGAGAAGTTTTTTTTTTTTTTTAACTCAACATTCATCCATCTCTTCATTTATTTCTTCCACAAATATATATTGGGCACCTGTTTTGATCAGGCGCTGGTTGAGATGATGAAGATGGAACCACCATTTCTAAGTCTATTAGTTCTTTTGAAAAAATATTTAAGTAGAACGAATGTGAATCTCAATTTAACAGATGGGGAAAGAAGAGATCAGAACACTTCTGAAGTCCCCCGCTTTGGTGTTGGTCGTCAAGATGGGGAGCAGAAGGAGGGTTTGGTTTTTGGAGAAAAGCATATGCATTCCCATCAGGAGAGTTTTGCAGTGGGTGCAAGGACACACACACTACTAACGTCCTCAAGGTTTCATGAATGAAAACTGATAAGCAAAGAAGTTACAGTGTGTATGATCCCTTGAGCCCTTAATTTTCCAGAGAGGGGAGTAATTAGGATGGCCTTCCCCTGCCTAGATGCACCAGAAACGTGCTCTAGGAGAAGTATGTTGCCTCTAACATGCGTTTTTAACAAAAAAGGTGGGTGGGGCAGAGGCACCCAAGGAAACCACATCACAGTGAGGCAGTCCTGTCAGAAGGAGACTCAGAGCTCAGGCTCTGATCTCACCAGCAGGTTTCTTTGCTAAGATACTTCAGACTGGCTGAGCTCCCTCTTTGAAAAAACTAAGAAGAAATGAGCCTCCAGGGAACCTAAGCTCCTCTCTCATCTTGGCAAAGATGACACATTCAGCTTGGGGCGTGAGTCTCAGGTACCCGTGAGTCACCCAATGGTGAAGTCTTGCTGGGCCTCAGTCCATGGGTCTGGGGATCAAGCCAAGCAAAAGTCACAGCTAATAATCCAGCCCTCTCCCAGATGATGAGATCAGCCCCATGAGCTAATTCAGGTATCTATTATTGATCACACCGCTTGCCTGTTTTTTGAAATAGTTTGTCTTTTTAAAAATTAACCATGGTGAGCTTTGGTTATGGTCGCGAGGTGGTCCTCACCTCTGATATGGGAACACTGTACTCACATGTGTATAGCAGGACAGACCTTCCCCACCACCAACCACAACCCAGTGCCAAAGGAAGCTCAAAATATTTAAATGCTTTTTTTCTGATTACAAAAAAATAATTTGGAAAATAGGGTAACACACCGAGAAGAAAAGCTAATATTACGCATTTTTGTAGTTATAAAATATTTCCAAACATTTTTTGACAGTCCTCCCCTCAAATGATGACGATTACTTCCCCTCTGACTCAGTGCAGGCTGGACATAATGACTTACTTCTGATGAACAGGATGTGGCAGAGGTGATGGTGGGTGACTTCCAAGACTAGATCATAAAAGGCATCGTGTCCTTGTCTTCCTCCTTGTTCTTGCTTTCTTGGAACACGTGATCTGAGAAAAGCCAGGTGTCTTGAGAGTCCTCAAATAGTCCCATACAGATGACCATGGGGTAAGAAATGAAGGCCTCTGACAACAACAACATAAGAAAGCAATTCAAACAGTGGGTCTTCCATCCTCAGCTAAGCCTCCAGCCCTGGCTAAGCCTTCAGATGAGATCATGGCCCTAACCGCCATGCCAACCCCAGGCTTATGAGAGTCCCTGAGCTAGAAGCACCTAGCAAAGTGGCCCCAGAATTCCTGACCCACAGACAAAAAGAGATAATATATATTTCCTTAAGTCACCAAATTTGGGGCTTGTTTCCAGCAATTGGTAATTCATACAGCCATAATCTGCCATTCAGCAAAATATTTAGATCATTGTCCTGGTGGTCTTTGTCTATGCACATTTATGCTTTGTTTCTCCTACCTCCCCCCACCATGAGATCACACACTAAACATTTTTTCTTTTATGGCTGGGCTGCCTGTCTCCATTTGCCAATGGTTTTCACAGTTATAGAGATTCAGCTTATGGCACTACTTGCCTTCTCTTAGCAAATACTCCCTACTCTTGAGACTAGGTGATTTATAATGGTAACTCTGAACAGGCATTGAATATGATGATCGATAAATTTTAGTGTCCAAAGAGGTGTTTTTCTTAAGGCAAATACTAGAAGTATACATGTTAGATAAAAGAGGATGTACATTCCTAAATCTTTTTATAAATGTTTTCAACTATGTTCCAGAAAATATGAGCTGGAAATGGATAAGACTACAAGTTTTCTCATATTCTAACAAAGCGGTTCTCCACAAGGGGCGATTTTCCCCCAGTGGAAATTTGGTAATGTCTGGGGAGCTTTCTGATTGCCATATCTTGGGGGTGGGGTGGGGGAAGTGGCTGCTGGCATCCAGGGGGCGGAGACTTGGGATGCAGGATACCCCTTTTTCCAACAAAGAATTATCGTAAATATGAACCAGGCCAATGCTGAGAAACGCCTGACCAAAGATAACGGTATGTTAATCTTTTAAAAGGGGTTTGCCAATTTGACGGGCAAAAACTCACACCTCATTATGAATTTAAATTGTATCTCTGCTTTTATATTTTTGTTTTTGCTACCAGGAAGCATAAAGTTTGTTCGCATACTGATAGCTGTTTTATCAGTTGACTACGCATTGCTTATCCCCATTTCTTCAGTGACATGCCGATCTGTCAGGGTGGCTGGTGAGAGTCCTTACTGAGATGTCAAGGGTTTTTTCTGTCCTACACAGCATTTATTTTTCTCCAATGGCTCAGCAGCCCTTCAAATTGTATTTATGGTATTTGGGACATGCAGAAATTTGCTCCTGTTTTTGTTCATCATGTTGTCAAAACATCAACCTTATTCTTTTGGTCTCTTCCTTTGTGCTTAGGCTTGGGAAGGCTCATGTTGAGAAGTGGTCATTAACGGTTTTATCAGACTTAACTTTTTATTTTTGGAGTCAGAGTCCCACTGGAGTGCAGTGGCATGTTCAGGGCTGCCGCAACCTCGACCTGCTGGGCCCAGGTGATCCTTCCATCTCAACCTTCCAAGTAACTGTAACCACAGGCATGCGCCACCAGTCCAGCGAATTTTTTTGATTTATTGTAGAGACAAGGTCTCACCAAGCTGCCCAGGCTGGTCTCCAACTCCTGGACTCAGGCAACCTCTCATCTCTTCCTCCCAAAGTGCTGGGATTACAGGTATGAGTCACCATGCCCAGCCAGACTTAACTTTAATCTATTTGGAATTTATTGTGCTGTATGGTATGAGGTGAAGATATAATTCTCTTTTTTCTACAATTGTTCCAGCACCAAAGATTAAGTAATTTCTTTCTCTTCTCTGAACTGAAATATAAACAGTATGTTTAAACTTCAGAAAAAACTTAAAACAGCCTTTATTAGATTCTGGGCATTATGAGGCAATACATCACAATTTTCATTATGCATTAACCTCATCCTAATGACAAGAAATCATAATTATAGACAAATGATGAGTGTATTTCACCTGAAATTGTACTCCAGATGAATGATTAGGAGTTTAATAGTTGGCAGCCAACCCCCAAACCAGCTCGTTTTACTCTCCTAACCCTCTATCCTTAGACGTATGAAGTTACTCATTAAAAGTAATTGCTTCGTTCCAAGTAACTCATTCTTTGCTACTATACAACCCAAGCACAGAACAACAGAATATTTTTGTACTTCACAGAGCTTTAATCAAAGCCATTTCATGAGCAATGGCAGGAATAAAGCTTTTTCTGCTAGATTCCCACTGCAGAATTTGAATAGCCACATTTAATCTTAGTTTAACGAAGAGCAACCCCTCTTCCCACCCCCCTCCCCAGATTTACAATGGCCGCCAGGAATCCCCTGGACTCTTGCTACGTTGTTAAGATTATAAACTGTTTGGTCACATGGCAGGTAAATGGTACAATAAACTGAGTCTCATTAAAATAAGGAGGCGACTTGTAAGGTAAACAGGGTCCCACTGCCATTTTTATTTTATTTATTATGTCTTTATGTTTCCAAGTGAACTTGTTTATTCCTTGTTCCAAGGATGGATTGAGGTGACACTGGCTTCAGAGAAAGGTGGCCTTTCATCCTGGGAGCTCTCAATCCAGGCGGAGAATGGCCTTGTGGACAGGGTGGCTGGTGGGAGCTGTGAGCATTTGCAAGCTGGTCCTGAGCTTCGTGAATACTGGGGCTGCTTTGGGTGGGATGCTGATGACACGGCAGGCTCTCTACATTGCTCCCATCAACTGGAAACCATGCTTTCCCCTGAGACCCCTTGGCCCCAAGCCTGCTCCACCTCCTCTCCTCCTCGCCAGTCTCTCCCACCCTCCCTTGGCTTCTCCCCTCCCGGGTACGCTGTGTGGAACATCTTTAGAGACGTCTATATGAGTTCAAAGAATCCAAACTCTTTCTGTGGTGGGAGCAGGCAGGTATGTGTGCATATGTGAGGCTCCCTTTGGCCACGTGGGATGGGAGCGTGGGAATCTGGAGGACGAGAGAGCCAGGCTACCTGGGATTTGGAAGCAGGTCATGAGTCTTCTGTCTGCTGGGCGGATGGAGCATCAAAGGAAGGCACGCCACAGAGAAACGCGGGTGGAACTGGCCTGGGGAGCACTGGACACTGCGGTGTTCAGCTCCCAGTTCCCATGAGGTGGTAGCGCTGGTACAGCTGCCTCTGGGACACATCCCTGGGGGTGTGAGTTTATTTCCTTAATTGTTCTGGAGGCTGCCGTTACTTCCAACCAAACATACAAAAATTCCCCGCAAAATCTGCACAAGGAAAGCTTCCTGTGATAAAATGACTGGCTTGACTTGTTTGTATAAAGGGATGATGGTAGAATTGCCAGGGAAGGGTGCTGAGGTCGCCATCAAGCCTGCGTCTTACATGTGTCTTAGTCTTGTGCCAAGAGAATGTTCCACTGTGATCGAAATGAATGTGCGAGTCAATAAATGCATAACAGGAGAAGCCACTGCACAGGAGACTGAGATGAGAAACGAAATCCTAGATTGAAAGTTAAGTCTAACACCTAACAGGTTAAAATGAAAATTAGAATAGCAAGAAATAACCTGTTAGTGAGGAAAAAAAGGAGCCCGGCCAGGGTGTGAAGCCACTAGAATTCCCAAGGTCCACGGCAGGCTTTTAAATGGTAAAGCCGCTGCTGAGTGCTGGTGGCTCATGCCTGTCATCCCAGCACTTTGGGAGGTGGAGGGGAGAGGATTGCCTGAGCCCAGGGGTTTGAGACCAGCCTGAGCAACTTGGCGAGACTTTGTCTTTACAATAAACCCAGAAATTATCTGGGCATGGCAGCAGGCACCTGTGGTTCCAGTTACTTGGAAGGCTGAGACAGGAGGATCTTCTGAGCCCAGCAGGTAGAGGCTGTGGTGGCCGTGAGCATGCCACTGCATTCCAGCCTGGGAGATAGAGAGAGACTCCGACTCAAAAAAATAAATAATAAATAAATAAATGGTGAAGCCGCTTCAGCCAAGATAGAGGAAAACCCAACGAGCCTCGAAACGGCCAAGTGAAGGAAGCCAGGCACAAAAGGCCATAGACTCTGTCTATGGGAAATGTCCAGAGCAGGTAAATATACAGAACTGGAAAGTGGATCAGTGGTTGCCAGGGACTAGGGGGAGGGCTGATGCCTAGGAGGTATGGTTTTTGTTGGTGTTGACTTATTTATTTATATTTTTAATTTTATTGATTTATTTCTCATTTAAAAATTTTTCTTTTTTAGACATGGGATCTCACTCTGTCACCCAGGCTGGAGTGCAGTGTTGTGATTACAGCTCACTGCGGCCTTGAACTCCTGGCCTCAAGCAATACCCCCACTTCGGCCTCCCAAAGTGCTGGAATTACAGACATGAGACTGAGTTTTCCTTTCGGGGTGACGAATATGTTTTAGAATTACGTGGCAGTGATGATCGTACAACCCTCTGAATACACTAAAAAGCACTGAATTGTACACTTCAAAATGGTGACTTTTATTTCATGTAAATTAAACCTCAATTACCAAAAAAAAAGGAACCCACAAAGGAAACATAAATGCTGCTTGCTCAGAGGAGGGAGGTCCCCTTCCCCTCTCCCTGCTCTGGGCCATTTCTGCCTGGAGGCCCCCAGCGAGAGAGCTGTGCCAGTGTTGTCCTCCAATGTGACTTTGCCTCCCTGACAGCCAGAGCCTGAGTGCCTTGAGGTCAGAGGCCATATCTTCGGTTTCGGTACCCACCAGCACCATGCTGAAGGTAGGCACAGGTGCTGTTTGTGGATTGGCTATTGGTAAACTGATCCTGTGACTGAAAGCCATGAATGCCCCGTCACTTCGAGGACACACAAGATGGTTAGGCAAAACTGGAGGATGATTTGGCAGATTACCACAGAAGGAGCATATTTATTTGTATTTCAGGAATGAACACCCCACCCCTTCAAAAAAATCCAGATTGTTTGGGCTGGCCCTGGAGATAACAGGTTACATGGAAAAAAGAAAATGGACTTCTCACAGAAGCAGGCGTTGAGCTGGGGGAGAAACCAGGATTGGGATAAGCCAGAGTGTCCAAGACTAAGAAATCTCCGTGAAATAGCTGCCGGCGTCTTTAACCATATGCCTGCGACATCCTGTTTCTTATCATCCTGGACACCTGTAGCAGACACATCTGTGCACGCTGACCATTGGCGAGGAAGCAGGCTGTTATAGACATCTCGCCCTGAGAAGAAGGAAGCATGGGAGAGGGAAAGGGTCTCAGCTCCACAAGGATGATGGCTTTTCTCCCTCAAGACAACCCTGAAGTCTGTGGCTAAAAGTTGCAGACATGACAAGTCAGGCAAATAAGACAGCATCCCAAGCCCAGGCTCTTTGCACCCATTTCAACAACAGCGGCAGCAGTGAGTCATAACGGAGCATAACTACTGAAAAGAAGTTAAGACAATTCTCCACCTATACCCCAGACCGCCTACGGGGAGTGTGACAAAGACAATGCAGAGTGCTGGAATCTTCTGGAAGAGTGAATCAAACACCAAGGGCTTACGATATAATCAGAAATGACACGCATCTTAAACACAGTTTCCCAGTTCAGCAAGTGAGCATGAGTGTGTCTTACCTACACTGGGTCCATCCTCTCCCCTCCAGGAGCAAAACCTCATCGTGCGTTTAAGGCGACACCCTACTTCCTCCCATCAAACCAAGCAGGTTGTTGGTGCTGACCTCGCCTCTGGTGCTTGGATGCTCAGCCCTGTATGACCTCTAGTCCACATGGCCAGGGAGGGCTGGAAGCAGGCATGCAGTCAGAACCCTTCCGGTCTCCTCCTGGATCTCTGACTGGGGCCACTAGAAGAGGGACTGGGGCAGCTAAGAGGTGCTAAGGTAGATTTTAGCAGCTCAGCTTGTCACCTCTGCATCACAAGGGGACGTACTGCCCGCAAATCAAAACGACTCTGGAACACAAAGCCTAGAGACAAAAAAGGATCCAGCCACTGTTCAAGCACCTGAAGCTAGCCATGCCTGAAGCTCATGCTTCCTGTCACCTTCACGGTTGTATGAGCTGAGTTGCCTTTTTTGCTTAAGTTGGTTTAAATTGAGTTTCTGTCACTTGTAACCAAGTGTCCTAACTAATAAGCCAACAAATTGTCTGTGGGCATTAAGAGCAAACTCGACACCGTATCCTTTCTTGCGAGTAGCTCAGAAGCATGTCTTTACCACCATGTTTCTTTTCTTTTTTTTTTTTTTTGAGTTGGAGTCTCACTCTGTTCCCCAGACTGGTGTGCAGTGGCACACTCATGGCCACCCCAGTGTCAACCTGCTGGGCTCTGGCGATCCTCCCACCTCAGCCTTCCACATAGCCAGAATTACAGATGTGTGCTATCATACCTGGCTCGTTTTATTTTTTTAAAATTTATTGTAGAGACGAGGTCTCGCTAAGTTTCACAGGCTGGTCTCGAACCCAAGGGCTCAGGCAATCCACTCACCTCAGCCTCCCAAAGTGCTGGGATTACAGGCTGAGCCACTGAGCCCAGCCCACCATGTTTCTTCATTCATTCATAAAATAAAATCTTACTCACTAATTATGATTGTTATTCACTATGCTAGATTTGGGGAGGTTATTAATAACATGACAGGGTTACTCATGATTACAGCAACAGGATTTGGAATGGCTACAGCCAATCCATCAAAGCATGACCTTGAACCTCAATCTCAACCCCTAACTCGTAGTCTCAGTGTGAGAATTAAGTCAGGCCATATTTGTAATTTGCATCACACAGTTACTTACACATAAGTCCATACCCTTAAATGTTAATCAGTAGTTTTTTTGTTTGTTTGTTTGTTTTGTTTTTTTTGAGTTGGAGTCTCACTCTGTCGCCCAGACTGGAGGGCAGTGGCCGCTCCCGGCCACCGCAGCCTCGACCTGCTGGGCTCCGGCGATCCTTGCGCCTCAGCCTTCCGAGTAGCTGGAATTACAGGCGCGCGTTACCACGCCCGGCTGATTTTTTTGATTTATCGTAGAGATGAGGTTTCGCCTGCCCAGGGGGGTCTCGAACCCACAGGCTCAGGCAATCCACTCACCTCAGCCTCCCAAGGCACGGGATTACAGGCTGAGCCACTGAGCCCGGCTCCGGCTAATTTTTTATTTATTATAGAGATGAGGTCTCGCCAAGTTGCCCAGGCGGGTCTCGAACCTGCGGGCTCAGGCAATCCACTCACCTCAGCCTCCCAAAGGCGCGGGATTACAGGCTGAGCCACCGAGCCCGGCTATCAGTAGTTTTTTTTAAAAGAAGTTAAAATGTGATTCCTGCTCTCAGGAAGCTTACAGTCTAGAAAACTTTTTTTGTAAGAAACAATTGCATGGTCATGGTCATCTTTCACTGGCTACAAAGGGCACATATGGATTACAAAACATCTATAAAATCACTTACCTTAATAAAAACTATTACCATAAATAAAAAGAAATCTAGAGAAACAAAATATTAAGCCAGATAGTAATGAGATGTGTGCTGTATTTCATTCAGGGATGGCTAATTGACTTCTGGCAGTCTCAATAAAGGAAGAGAAAATGACACACGGCCTCAAAATAATTAAACTCCCCCCAAACTAAACAGTCCTATGAATAATTCACTTTCAAACTTGTTTTATAGGAACAAAAATGAAAAACAAAGGTCTGTTTCCCAAATGACATCAGACATGTACAGAAGGCTCCCAAGATATCAAATTAAATAAACTCCATTAATAAATAATTTGAATTGCTTTGCCTAATGTGTTGAATAAACAGCATTTGCATTCCAAAAGCTTGGGGGCCTTCAGCTAAGTAAGAAAAAAAAAAAAGGAAACAGATTCCATGGGGCATTGTTTACATTTTAACACTGTATGACCATAATCACTGCATTTTCTTTTCCTATTTAATTATTACCTAATAACAACACATTTGGGCACTAATGGGGTTCTCCAGTAATTTTTCTTTAAGTACCTCTGTTCCAGGCAAGCCTTCGACTTGCAAGTGAATTGAATTCCAGCCTTCACCCAAGTGGTGAGTGTGGTCTCTCTCTCTACACTTCCCTCAAACCCACTCAGACCCTTTCTGTCCCCACTTCCCTGCTCTGTTCCAGGGAGACTTGACCCTTCATGTTTTCTTTCTTTCTCTTTTTTTAAAATCCAGGTGGAACACATGCAGGTCGTTAAGCGGGTGTAATACATGACGGTGAGGTCTGGGCTTCGACTGAGTCTGTCACCCAAATAGTGAGCACAGCACCTGAGGGGTGGTTTTCAACCCCCTGCCCCCTTCAGGCGTCCCTGGTGTCCGCTGTTCGTTCTATCCTTATGCCTGTGTGTTTAGCTCCACTTACAAGTGAGAACATGTGGAATTTGATCTTGTTTCTGGGTTAATTTGCTAAGAATAACAGCCTCCAGCTGCATCCCTGTTGCTGCACAAGACAGGATTTCTTTTTTTGTCGTGGCTGTGTGGAGACCCTGAAGTCTTCTCCTCCCAGGACCCCTGGCCCCTTGGCTCTGACCATACTGACCAGCAGAGGGCTCGGGTGCACAGGTGGGAGGTGGAGGAAGGGTGTTGTGTGCTTCTTCTGCAGGGAGGGCACCATGTAGCCGTCCACCTGGGCGCACGTCCACTGCCTGAGCCCTGTGTCCGTTCCCTGCGGTTCCTCGGGCCCTGGCGTCGTCGCAGCTCCCTTGGGCTTCCACACATCTTTTGTCTGGCACTTTAGCTCTTCTAACAATTGTAAGCCCCACATTTTGCTCCCACGTAAGGTGCAGGAGATGGACTCATTTCCCAGGCCAGGCTCAGGCTAGGGTCCTGATCCATGCTTTTCTCCATGCGCCTCCAGATGCCTGGTGGGAGCTTGTTCTTCTTCCTGCCCTGAGGAAACCAGAACCTCTTCCAGAAACGTGTCCTGAGCGGCCCTCTCTGCTGGGTACTGATCTCCTGAGCACACACCCTGACCCCACTGCTGTCTCGGGATGCTCAAAGGCTGCCTCCCATCTCCTGGGTCATGGTGGACCCCTTGAAGCCTTGGCTGAAACTCACACAGCACATTCTCCACCCATCCTGTGTTCTCTTAGATTGTGACCTTCAACAAAGCCCCTAGGTTTTGTTGAGAACTTTTTCTTTTCTTTCCTTTTTTTTTTTTTGAGTTAGGGTCTCACTCTGTTGCCGAGGCTGGAGTGCAGCCAGCATGCTCACAGCTCACCACAGCTTCAAACTCCTGGGCTCCGGTGATCCTCCCACCTCAGCCCCCCAAGTACCTGGGACTACAGGTGCATGCCACCACTACTCGCTTTTTAAAAGAAATTTTGTAGAGATGAGGTCTCACTATGTTGCTTAGGTAGGTCTCGAACTCCTGGGCTCAAGTGAACCTTGGCCTCCCAAAGTGCTGAGATGACTGGTGTGGGCCACCACGCCCAGCCAAGAACTTTTTCTATTTTTTTTTTTTTTTTTTTCTTTTTGAGTTGGAGTCTCACACTGTCACCCAGACTGGAGTGCAGTGGTCGCTCCCGGCCACAGCAGCCTCGATATGCTGGGCTCCGGCGATCCTTCCTCCTCAGCCTTACTACTAGCTGGAACTACAGGCGCGCGCTACCACACCCAGCTCATTTTTTGATTTATTGTAGAGACGAGGTCTCGCCAAGTTGCCCAGGTGTGTCTCGAACCTGCAGGCTCAGGCAATTCACTCACCTCGGCCTCCCAAAGCGCAGGATTACAGGCTGGGCCACCAAGCCCGGCCGAACTTTTTCAATATACTTCTTCTCTGCCATCATCCCTACTCCAGCTGTGGGTCGACTTCCGTCTAGATGATTCCTGGTGCCCTGTCCTCTCCTTCCCTTGAAGCCTCACACCCTAGAGGTTGTGAACAGGAGGTTTTAGTGACAGCTCAGACAATTTACTCAGTGTGTCATCTTGGACAAGTGACTGAATATCGCCAAGCCTGGTTTCTTCGTCTTGCAGCACATGTTCCCTGATATCCTACGATGCACAAGGGAAACAGTGAATGAGATGACACCAGTTGTGTCCCAGTGCAGTTAATATCCAGCAGGTGAGGTAAATGGTCATGAGTAGTTACGCTTAGGATGCTGTTAATTATTTGTTATTGTGGCAATTATTACATGCGAGAGACAGAGAATATCACAGCAGAAAAAGATGATACTCGTTTTTTCTTCTGAAGCCACTATCTTCTCCCTTCTCTCTTGAAAAATCAAAGTGTGCTGTCACTTATCAATTAGGGTAAAACTCGCTTCTGTGTGTGACTGTCTTGTGGCTAAATTTTGTTGCCCTTGAGCTGAGGACCCTGGTTCATCCCTCTGTGAACTCAAGGGCCAAGATTGTAAACAGCAGGTGACACCGAGGTGAGTTAAAAAAAATGAGTCATCCTTCCTCCTTGGCATCAAGAAAATTACTCAAGCCAAACCTCAGATGTTAACTTTTGCCATTTATGTTTCACTTAGAAATCAAATTTTCCCAACCCAAGGCACCCTGCACACGGAGCAAGATAATTATGAAACTGTGTAACCGAGAAGGCTCGGGCCTGGCTGTGCATGTAGCCTAGTCTGGGTCAGATGCTGTCATGGAGGTGTGACTTCCCTCTCCCTGTCTTAGTGGGACTTCTGTGCAGACTCCATGCTCAGATGGGCTCTCAGCTCCCCCGGGCACCACGACTGCAGAGACCCCAGCCCCACACCGCCCGTCGTCAGGTCTAGGGTGACCTGGCTCTTGCCAAGCCCCAAACATCACTCTGATTGGATCTGCCATGGACACGTGACTTGTATGGGCTGTCACTATGGCCAGGAGGACACTGTTTTGTCAGCCAAACCCTGGTGTCTGGTCCTTGGACCATGTGAGGTACAACTGTCACCAAGATAGATCCACAAAGGAAATTTGGGGCTGAAATGGGGCAGATGAGGCACTGAGAAGACATACCTACATTAGCCCCTCAACCCTCATTAAAAAAACCTCATGAGCCGGGTACAGTGGCTCATGCCTATAAACTCAGCATTTTCAGAGGCCGAGGCACGAGGGTAGCTTGAGCTCAGAAGTTCGAGACCAGTCTGGGCAATACAGCGAGATCTCATCTCTACAAATAAAATTTTTGTATTTGCATTTTTTTTTTGAGTCGGAATTTCATTCTGTCGCCCAGGCTGTAGTGCAGTGGCACACTCATGGCCACCACAGCCTCCACCTGCTGGGCTCAGGCAACCCTTCTGCCTTAGCATTTTGAGTAGCTAGAACTACAGGCATGCATCACCACGCCCGGCTAATTATTATTATTTTATTTATTGTAGAGATGAAGTCTCACCAAGTTGCCCGAGCTGGTCTCGAACCCCTGGACTCAGGCAATCTTCTTACCTCCACCTCCCAAAGTGCTGGGATTACAGGTATGAGCCACTGTGCCTGGTGATACAAAAACAATTAAAAAAAATTATCTGGGCATGGTGGTGTGCACCTGTAGTTCCAGGCTTCGAAAGGCTGAGGTGGAAGGATTGCTTGAGCCCAGAAGACTGAGGCTACTGTGAGTTATGATCATGCCCCTATACACCAGCCTGAGCAACAGAGTGAGATCCTGATTCAAGAAAAAAAAAAAAAAAGAAAGGGAAAAACAAACTCATGAGAAGTGAAAATTTTCACCATTGCTTCTACGATATTCTCAGTCTCTAGAAAAATAAAAGGTCACTAGTTAAACGGGAGGTCTGACTCATATCGGCCTCCACCCCTGGCCCCCACAGGCCTGGGCTGAGCTGCAGAATGAGCGCGGTTTGCAGCTCTGAGCGCAGCAGCATCAAGCAGCCAGTACAACCCACACGACAGACTACACCATTGGAAAGCAGCCCCTGTTTTCTACTGACCTTTTGGCGATGTAAGCAATTAATTCGCACAATTTTCTGCACAATTAATCTTACAGACAGGTTGAAAACTCTACCAACTTATAGGAGGAGAAAGAATTTCTGAAAAATAAACAAAACTAACTTTTCGTTTCATGGATGTCCGCTTATCTCCAAACTCACCAAGCTGTCTGGGCTAATTTTGTAGGTAATACCCCAACACGATGGTTTAAAATAGTCTTTATGACACCCTATCCATGTCCAGGTCTCCCTGTCCATTTCCTCCTCTCCTCTGCTCATTTCCTTTCTCACACCCCCGCCCCCCCGTACTCTTCTCCTTCCTCACACCCTGGGTCCAAAGGACCCTGGAGCCTCTCATGGGGCTCCTGAGCTGACCCCCCCAATGTTCCCCGGGTGCAGTTCTCAGGGGAGGTGGACTGAGCACCCAGCAGGGTTTTTCCCTTTGCTTCCTCCTGTACTGCCATAGGGTCGTAATGCCGTAATAAAGGACCACTCATCATGGACAGGGTGGCTCTTTCCTAAGGGAACATCTCGACACCCTGAGGCCTGACCATCCCTGGGTCCGGGGTGGCTTGCTCCTGCTCCTGTTCAATGAACCTGCCTCTTCCCGTTGACTTTCGAGAAGGACATGCTGGACACAGTAGGGTGAGTCCAGGCAGCAGATGTGATGCCCACAGCCTTGGCAGGAAACTGGACACACCTTGGAGAAGGTCACCCAGGAGGTCCTGGTAGCAGGGAACACTGGATCACCTCACCAGGGTCTTTCTGGAATGAAGGAATGCTGGCCTCTCTTGGGCTTGTTGTCACTGTGTTCAAGACTTGAACGCCAGGAAGGGAGCCGGGGTCACACATCAACAGACTGAGGAAAAGCAGACGGTCTAGGTCAGCAGTCCGCTGGACGGTTGCCAGTGGCAGAGTGGCCATCCCCAGCAAGGAAGTGTGTTATCTCCAGAAGAAAGTTGCAAGGTCCTGAGTTCCCAAGAATGAAGTGTCTACTGCAGTCAGATCCCTCAAGAAAGAGGATGTCCAGGAACGTTCTAGAATGGTTGAGATTCTCACTCCAGCCCTGTCCTTTTCAGGAGTAGGATAAATTAATGGGAATCCAGACCTATGAGTGGAGGGAGGAGATGGAAAGAGATGGACACTGGGCACGGTGGCTCACACTTGCAATCCCAGCACTTTAGGAGGCTGAGACAGGAGGATTGCTTGAGCCCAGGAGTTCGTGACCAGCCTAGGCAACATAGAGAGACCTAATCTCTACAAAAATAAAATAAAATAATTAGCTGGGCTTGGTGGCACACGCCTGTAGTCCCAGCTACTTGGGAGGCTGAGACAAAGGACCGCCTGAGCCTAGGGCAGTTGAAGCTGTGGTGAGCTGTGATCATGCCACTGCACTTCCAGCCTGGGCGACAGAATGAGACCCCAACTCAAAACAAACAAACAAAAACAGATAGAACGAGGTAAAGAGAGACAAGGAATAAGAAAAGGTCGGGTGGTGGAAGTCTCCATGCATCCTTCCTGCCTGGGGTCTTCTGAAAATCGGGCGTGTCCTCTTGCCTCCAACTGTCAGCCTTCTTTCATGAACATGAGTTCTCTCTGCTGAGGTCAGAGTTCAGCACGGGTTGGCCCTCAGCTGTCCTCCTCCTCCTCCCAGCCGCAAGATCACTGCCTCCAACTCCAAGAGAGGAGAGGTTCTCCTGTCCTCCTGCATGGAAATGGCATGACTGTCCTACATGCACCTCACCAGGGCATCTCCCTTAAGCCTCTCCTTGACAGACACCCTCCTTTGCTCCAGACGCATGACTCCAGCTCTGGGTGCAGGTCACCCTCCAGGGATGGTGGATCTAAGGGCTGGAGCTTTGTGGAAGCAGGAGCCTGGGTCCGAGTGCTGACTCGACCACATATTAGCTGGCCGAGCTTGAGCAGATTGTTAAACTTCCCCGGGTCCAGGTTTCCTCATGCAAGGCATAGAATGGACAACAGTAACTTCTTTGGAAGATTTCGAGAGGATTAAATGAGGAACCATGAGTCAGACACTGTTTACTCAGGAAGCGTTCCTTGCTAATAATGTCTGTCAGTACCGATGTTATCCAGTTTGCCTGTCCTCTACAGCAGGACAGTAAAATAACCCATCACCCTGTATCCTTTTTTTTCTTTGGGGGATTCTAATAAGTCCTTGGGTTCCCAGCAAAGAACATAGAAGACTTTGAAGGGAAGCAGGAAACTGCCCAGTTTAGCCACACAGTAGAGTGACAGCTTTTCAAGTCAGCTCTAAAAAGTGTTCTGTAGACATGCTGTTCTATATAAACCCAAGGACCAATAAAAAACCCAGGGAGGTTTCAACAGAGAAGCTTAGATCCTGGGCGTGGAAAGAAAGACCCCCACGTTGCCCACGTTGGCGATGGATGTATGTTGAAACCAACGAGAAAGTCTGAAAAACAAACGCGCCCTACATGGATTTCTGAACCGCACGCTGCAGACTACAACCGGGAGAGATAATTCATCATCATAAAAACAAACATCCATTTTACACTTGCGCGCAGTGAGGATGCTCTTATTTGCATAATGATGGTGATTTGCATATGATGAAAATTTGCCTGAGTGAGTCTTGAGCTCAAAATACATTCAAATAGGATACCGTTGGCACAATTTTCTCAAGGATCCCAATTCAATACTATTTATCTAATGAAAGGAAAAAAATAAATATTGGCTGTAACATCCCATTATGCCTTAAATTACACTTGAGTCGAGTGAGGGGTGCGTGTGTGAGTGGTGCCTGCCTTTCCTTACAATTCATGTCAGAAAATAAAGAGTATTAGCTGAAGGTGAGCATCTCTCCACGTTCATAGTGGTGCAACATGGACGTTTACAGACCCACATGTGCGAGATGGTCTGCTGTGAGCATCTGGCCCGTGAATGTAATGCTTTGCCCCGAGTAAGGCACAGGTCAAGGGCAGAGGTTATATCTTGAAGACGGATGTCGTCAGAAAAAGACGAAAAAGAACAGAGTGGCATCTCAAGGTGAGTTCGACAGTGTATTACTCCCAGAGTGGTGCACAGGCAGAAGCAGGAGCATGGCTGGGAGCGCCTCTGGATTCTGCGTCTCAAGAGTGGTGCCGGGAGCGGTCTTGCGTTTGGCTCAGCAGAATCCAAAAGTGTAGTGTGTCCTCTTAGTACCTGGTAGTATAAGTGTCCTCTGTGGTTGCCCGATGGTGCTGTGTCCCTCTCTGCTTTCTTCCAAGGGTGGGTGGACAGAGCTGTTTCTGAATCTCCATTTCCCCACACGACCAGCACCAAAATAGCATGTGTCTTGTGCCCACACTCACACAGTGCAAGCCTGATGACCGCACTTGAGCTGCGTCACTGTCCTTCCCACTCCAGTAAATGTGCTGACATGATCTCCCGCTGTGGCCGGTCCTGGTGGAGGAGGAGTGAAGAGTCCTCCCAGGTGACACTGGCCACGCGAACCAGGGTCTTTTCCATTTTCCTGACTTCAACCATGGCAAGACATTGGGTATTTGATGTTACATTCTAACACACAGATACGTGCAAGTACACATACACACAGCATACACACAACATACATACAACACACACATGGAAATTGGGTATTTGACATTACAACCCAACATACACAGATGCACGTAGGCCCGCACACACAGATAACATACATACATTCATATATACAACATACATACACATGGAAATTGGGTGTTTGCCATTACAACCCAACACACAGATACACAAAGACATGCATACACACAACAGACATACACACACACACAATTGGATATTTGACATTGTAACCCAATACTCACAGATACATGCAGGCACACACATATACACACGCCACACATTCATGTATACACACAGAAATTGGGTATTTGATATTGCAACCCAACACACACAAAGGTACATGCAGGTGTGCACGCATGCAAACACAACAGAACTGAAACAAAACTTCAGAAAACAACACCGACTACTGCATGTACTGCCTGTAATGCATTCTGGTATTTCTGTCCCACCCCATACCATCCTGTGTTCAATCATGTCATGCGTTACCGTTCTCTTGACCGTGCCATGCCATGCTGCTTCATTTGTTTTTAAATGATGACCATAGCTGGGCCCGGTGGCTCAGCCTGTAATCCCGTGCTTTGGGAGGCTGAGGCGAGCGGATTGCCTGAGCCCACGGGTTCAAGACCCACCTGGGCAACTTGGCGAGACCTCATCTCTACAATAATTCAAAAAATTAGCCGGGCGTGGTAGCACGCGCCTGTAGTTCCAGCTACTTGGAAGGCTGAGGCGGAAGGATCGCCGGAGTCCAGCAGGTCGAGGCTGCAGTGGCCGGAAGCGGCCACTGCACTCCAGTCTGGGCGACAGTGTGAGACTCCAACTCAAAAAAAAAATAAAAAATAAAAAAATAAATGATGACCACATCCCACTAACTCAAGTTCAGCGCCACTAACCAGCTATAAAATACTGATTGAGATTCTGAAGGACAGGAAAAAGAAAACAAAAACTCAGACTGATGTGAAAGGAATCAACGAAGAAGCCATATTTCAGAAGTTTTCAGTTTGTTTCTGCCTTCGACTTGCCTTCCTTTCTCTGTGCCTTAATTAGAAGCCGATTCTTTGGACCCATTATCTGTGAATTATTGTGCTAATTTTTATGGGAAAACTAAGGCTTAGGCTCAGAGAAATGAGACAATAAATCAATGAAGGTTTTAGAGAAATAATTAAACCAAGAGCTTCTTAAACCAGAACTGCGGCACGGGTGTGAGAGCTCTCCTGAGGGGTGTAGGATGAAGGCAAGCTTTGATCTTTAAGTGAGATGCATTCTGAGCTGCTGATTCAGAAGTCCTCCTGTCTGCCATGGGTTAAGTATCCATGTGCAAGCCAAACACGTGGAGCCAGCCGTGAGACCCTGCCTGCGTGTCAGATGTGCAACCAGAGGGATGGAGCTCCCCAACAGTACACTTCTGACTCCTCTTCAGCACAGACTATCAATCAATCTCAGTTTTAAAAGTACCTGAGGTCTATCTGAGCCTCACATCTGCAGGAAGGCAGATGCGGAGGCTTCCAGGGAAACACCAAGGAGTGCGGAAAACCCTTGCCTAAGTGAAATGTTACTCTTCATCTGGGAGATGCTGATGTAGGGGAATCGTGGTGATGGCGTGGAATGTCTTTTCGTGAGGTGGAAACCACATTTTGTGAGATTAGTAGACTAGGGCTGCTCATGCCAAGGGGAGAGGGGGAGGTAGGTGAGATGGCGGGCATGCTAACTTCTTCACTGTAGTTACTTATAGATATGAGGCTAAACACAGCCTCTCACAACAACATTAGCTGGTACACTGATGCCGATGGATTCCTAGAATACTTACCTGGTAAGGGAAGCCTGGACTACAAGGGGCTCACCCTCCAAAAGATCATTCCAGGTTTTTTTGGGTCCCCTCTCATATATATATATATAATATATATATTTTCCTTTCATATATATAATATGTCGTGTTGTATAACAAATATGCACAATAAACTTCATCTTTAAAAATGGTTGTACATCTATGTAGATAGATATAGTTACCATTTCATATATCATCGATTTCATATATATAAGACATATATATAAATATGCATATGTGGGAGCACCAGAAAAACCCAGAATCTATTTCTAAAAGATTGTGTATTTATTCTTACATGTTTGAATGCCAGTCACCTACAAAGTCCTCTCCCTGTGATGTAATACACCTATGGAGACACTTTTTCCACTGTTCAAAACAGTTTCTGAACCTGTCGATGTTGATGCCTTTTAGTGCTTCTGCCGTTTTTTGTTTCACCTCTTGCACACTGGCAAAATGTTTCCCGCTGAGGACTTTTTTTCATTCAGAGAAACAAACAAACAAACAAAAAAGTCACACGGGGCAAGATCCAGCGCATAGGGAGGGTGGGGCTGGGGGGTCCTGCTATTTGGGCTCAAAAACTGCTGAATACTTAACGCAGTATGGGCAAGTGCACTCATAAGTCACCCATCATGAAAAGGGCAAACAGGCTGGAAAAAAAAATTCACTGAGGCTGAATACAGCCTTTTACAACACTAGCTGATACACAGATGCCAATGGGTTTCTGGAACACTTACCTAGCAGGGGAAACCTTTACTACAAGGGGCCTGCCCTCCAAATGGTAATTCCAGGTTTTGGGGGGTCCCTCCCATGAACCTATAATAAAATATGTCATGTTGTATGACAAATATTCACAATATAATTCATCTTTTAAAATGATTATATTATTGCAAGTTAAAGACAAGAAGAATTCCCTCACATATT
>CAUYQG010056186.1:0-21723 GCA_963574415.1 Tarsius wallacei | reverse complement strand
CACCTCTGAGTCTAACAGACTATAGTGAAGCTGGGCATCCCCAAACACAAGAGCCAGCTAGAAGGAATCCATAAGGCAAGAGCAGGCTGAAACAGTTAAGTGCTTGCTGTCCATATCATTCAAGCACTGCTGAGCATCACCGTGTACCACTTATAAGTCACCTTTCTGAGACTCTAGTAATAACACTTGTACTTAGCTACAAGTTCTGTATTCTGTTCCTACACAATAAGAGCAGTAATTATGCTAAATTGAGATTCTTTTCTTATAACTAAAAGACTAATGGGCTCCAAACCAACAGGGTGCTTTGAACAGAAAACCCCGTTCAGTAAGCTATAGAACTGAAGGTACAGCTTGAGTGGGTCGACATATGTATTTGCTCTTTTCTTTCGCTAAAGACAGAGCCACTTAAGATAAAAAGACCCTTAAGATAAAAGGGCATACGTTTACGTTTTGGGATTTCAGTACTGCTTTTGTAAGAGGTGGTATTCTGAAGATTTCCACTAGCATTGTTATTTACGTTGGACACATTTGTGGTGGTGTCGGTATTTACGACCCACAGATGTGGGGAAGACATAACGGTCAAGGGTATTTCACTGCACTGAAACTCCCTGGGAATTTGCAGGGTAGAGTTCTGTCTTTGGGCACTTAGCCATCAAAAATATCTTGTAAAGGTAGGTTAGAAGTAGGGTCTAAAGACGGGTTACCCTTCGCATTTGTACAAGCGAAACTGGAGTAAACAGGGGGAGCATCCGAGGCTGTCAAAGGAAAAGTGGTCCAGCAGTGTGAAGAGCCACGTGCGTTCGGACCCAGCGTATGCACCGTGGGCGTGAGCGTGGGGCATGCCGAGCAACCCCACGGGGCCGGTTTCCCTCCATTCGGGGCTGGGGATGCGCAGAGGACACGTGCAGGTGCAGGTTGGGCCTCCACGGAGGAGACCTCGAGGGAAGGAACGACTCAGCGGTTTCTGGGAACAGGACAGTGATGTATTCAAGAAGTAATGGGGCGAGCACAGAAAGCAGAGCTGGGGCAGCAGGAAAAAGAGAGGAGCCGGAGAGAAAAATATCAGGGATCCACCGTCAAGACTCAGCAAGTGACAAGAGCCTTGGAACGCCGGGCGCGGGGCCGCGTCTTTCTCCGGGGAGGGGGCTCTCCGGGCACCGCGGGAGCGCGGGTGGCGCCCGGGTCCCGTCGGCTCCCCGGTCCCCGCACTCTCTCCCCCACCCACCCACCTGGCGGGGCTGGAATAACCTTCGCGCGCTCCGGCGGCTGAGGAAGCGCCTTGGGCTCTTCGGTGGCAGCGTGGCGGTGGGCTCCGTGCACCTCCACGCTCCCAGCTCCGGCTCCCAGGCTGCGGCGAAAGGCTAACGCGTGAGGCTGGGGTGAGTGAGTGAAAAAGAAGGGATGCGGAGAGCTTCTGGAGACCTCCCGCCACTTCAGACCATGGCGACGCGCTCTTCCGCAAGCTCCCAGCTCCGGCCGGTGCACGCGACCCGCGATCACGCCCTCTACTCTCCGGCCGCAGCCAGAAAATTACCCGGGCTACGACACCGCCGGAGTCCCGGA
Organism: Tarsius wallacei; assembly: GCA_963574415.1. Classification (NCBI taxonomy): domain Eukaryota; kingdom Metazoa; phylum Chordata; class Mammalia; order Primates; family Tarsiidae; genus Tarsius; species Tarsius wallacei. The sequence continues at coordinate 20,160 of CAUYQG010056186.1, read as the reverse complement.
TGTGGATGCCAGGGCAGCCGCGGGGGGGGCGGGGCCCGCCTCCTGGAGAGGGGCGGGGGGGACCTCGAGGGAGGCGCGCTGGCACCATAGAGACGTGGCTGGGCCTGGCCTGATTGAGGGAGAGAGAGGCCGTCCAGGGCTCAGGACAACGCTACTTCCGGTCTCCTCACTTCCGGCTTCGCTGCTCTTGGTGCTGGTTCTGGAGGCCGGGTTGAGAGGTCGCCGGTCCCACCGTCCTCGGCGGTTGGTCAGTGTGAGCCTGTGACAGCTGCTGTCGCTCTCCGCCCCCGAGGATCCGAGGTGCGTGGGGGGAAGGGAAGAAGAAAAAGGTCCGGGTCGCGTTTCCGCTCACTTCTTGCCAGGGTTGAGGCGATTGCCGAGAGCAGCGGGCAGGAATAATCCTCCACTTGAGAGCTGCCGAGTTCCCCGCGGACAGGTGAGGGCGGAGCTGGCCCGCGGGGAAGAGGCGGGGGAAAGATGGTTTGAGGAGGTTGGCGGAGCGGACTCGGCCTCCGGGTTCGCCGTTCAGACTTTCCCGAGGCACTTCTCTCCTGAGTCTGTGCCATGGCTTCCCAAGTATTCCGCTTTGGCTTCCGCTCCTTCCTTCCTCCCTCTGAGTGTGTCCCGAAACCGTGGAGTGGCGTGGGGGTGGGGGTGGGACTGATCCTTCCGGGGCGGCACCCGCTCGACTTTGCAGACGCCGGGTGGGAAAAGGGCGTGCAGGACCCAGAATCCAGCTCTTTCTTGCCAGCGTGTCGGAGTGGGCCACCCCGGCTTGGGTGTCCATCCCTTGTTTCTCTCCTCCTCGCCCTGCAGCCCCCACTTCCTCCCTCCCGCAGAGAGGGGAAGGGGTTGGTGATAGTCCCCCCCGAGAGGTTCATCTGGCAGGGGTGCAGGGAGGAGCCTTGCGGTGAACTATCTATCCCTAGCCTGACTGTGCTTCCGAGGACGTCCAAGGAGTGCTGGAGTTTTGGCAAGGGACTTGTGCTGTCGTCTTCTGGTCCGTTCCTCTTCGCCAAGTTACTACTGTTGACGTGTCTAGGAAAAGGAAAGCCGTTTTTTCCCCCCTTTCAGTTTTTAGACGCTAGACGTTTGCCCCTTTTACTTTGTTTTATTATGACTTCCTCTGTTTTGTTCTTATCTTCCTCTTGAATCCTTCAATCTCAAAAAGCTTGTACTTTACACTTCCTTCGGATCCTTCAGCCACTCGGGATTTCTGTCCCCCACCTCCCTCCCACTCCTGCTTCGTTCCCTTTTAAAGTATGTAATTTACCTTAACTCGATTCTTATTTGATTAAAAATAATGGATTTGCAGGATTTTTCATAAACTCGTGCTTTCGAACTTTCACCTGCAAGGGTGTGTTCCCGTTGGCCATTTAGTTACCTTTATTGGCATAGAACTGTGCCCAGAAATGGTTAGATTAAACCAGTCCTCTGTTAAGGCCGCGGGAAATGGACATTTCATTACTGTGCTCTCAGAGGTACTACAGGCAACTACATTTGACTACTGTTTTAATTTTACTTTTCTTCAGTTTGTCCTATTTTTTTTTTTATTGCTCAACGTGACCAGCGCCGTCTCCCAACCACAAAGGTTTTTTCTATTATCTGAGAAAATAGAAAATATTTTAAATATTTTAAATCTTATTGCCTGTTACTTAGAGTATTATTCAAATTGATAAATTAGTTTTTCTTGCACTATGATTTGCTTAATCCTGGATTGTGACTCGGAGTCCATGGTCTAAGGGTCAGCAACTTTCAGGGGTCTTTCTCATCCCCATTCCTGAAATTATATGCAAAGTTTTCTTTGAGTGCATTTTTTCCCCTTGGGGCAATATCTAGTCTTTTTATCAAATTCTCAAGGGAGATGCACAACCTCCAGATAGATTAAAACCACTGCTTAGACAGTGTCTTGTTGAAGTTAGTGAAAACAGTCTTTTTGTGGAACTGTTATTTTTTCAAACTGTAAATCACATGTTTTGGGACCAAGGAAAGTAGAATGCAGGGATTCTAGCTTGATCTTGAAATCTCTAACTACTTCAGAACTATAGCGTTTCTACATTCCTTCCTAGACTTGGAGAAGGAAATGAGGCTGCCTGCTTTAGTTCCTGATTTGTGGTTTTTGAGGTTTCTTTTTAGGGATGGCTGTCTGTGGCCAGTGCTCTGGAGATCCAATGGATTTATAAACTGATGTGTTTATTATTGTCTAATACATATTAAATATCACCAACTTGCTTGGTATAGTTTAGAGTAAAAATTTTACATTCTAGTTGTACTTTGCTTTCATTTTATTATTTTTCACTTGAAGCTTTGGCTCTGCTACAATGGGCACAAGATGTTCCAATGGTGCGGTCCTTAAGCCTTTGGTATGTGATTGCTTATCTTGACATCCCCTCTCCCTGGATTCTGTATTAGGTATTTGAATAATTGTTTCTCGCTTGTGAGTAAGTTAGTATTCTTCCAAGCTTTATGTGAGTTTTAAACTACACATTTGAACTTACTCATTTGGTTGTGAATTGTTTGTTGATTGAGGGTTGAAGTTCTAAAGATTCGATGCTTTTTTCATAAAATGTTAGCTTATGGACCTTATAGCTCATCATAGTCTGTCTAGAGTAACTAGTTTCTTCTGTTCACAATATGAAGTGATTTTTCCTCTGTCTAGCATCCTTACTTGGGGAAGTAGTCATCATAACTTAGTAAAGAATAGATTATGCTAAATTAGTTTCCAAATTCAGAAGATAGATTATATCTAACACCATACCAACAATTACATTTATTTGCTCACTATGTGCTAGGCATTATGCTAATACTTTACATTATTATCTAATCTAATCCTTCTAGCAACCTTATAAAGTGGCTAATTTTTTTTTTGAGTCAGAGTCTCACTCTGTTGCCCAGGCTGGAGTGCAGTGGCACACTTATGGCCACCCCAGCCTCGACCTGCTGGGCTCAGGCAATCCTTGACTCAACCTTCCAAGTAGCTGGAACTACAGGTATGTGCCACCATGCCCAGCTAATTTTTTTTTTTTAATTTCTTGTAGAGACCAGGTCTTGCCAGGTTGCCCACATAGATCTCGAACCCCTGGGCTCTGACAATCCTCTCACCTCTGCCTCCCAAAGTTCTGGGATTACAGGCGTGAGCCACTGCACCTGGCTACATCTTCATTTTTATAGATGAAGAAAGTGAAGCTAAATGACTAACTGAAGCTAAAATAATCTGCTCAGAATTCCACTGGTGAAGCCAGGATTTGCAACCAGGCTGTCTCCAGACTATTATTATAGACAGTTTCTACTATATTTCTGTTACATCTTTTTTGGAATGAATTGGACATATCTCACCTGATTTTTCTACCAGACGTTTTCTTTATTAATCTTCAGTGGATAAACCCCTGGCTGAATATCAAACTGAAAAGTATGACAAAAGGAAGTGAATTTGGAGGAGGCCTATGGAGGGGTAGTTGATAGGATTTTCCCCTGGGGATGGATACAAATCTGTGGGGCAGAATGTGTGTGTATTATGCCACATGACATGTGGAAAATGTGAAAATAAAGGTTATAAGTAATAAACTTGGCATTGTAAGAGCTGGAATTATAAATAAACTTTAGAATGGTAAATTTGGGATGGAGGAAGAAATACATTCAGAATGGAAAAAGGAGTAAATTCAACAGGAAACCCGAAGGTAATGCAGCTATGGATGAAAAACGAACGATATTTGTACAGCCTGGGAAATGAGTTATTCCACATAACCATGGAAGTCGATGACTTAGAGAGCATGACAGTCTCAAAGTCAGATATGTAGCAGAATTACTTCTGGGATATGTGAAAAAGTGGGGTCTGAAGGTTCTGAAGTACTTTTGTATCCTCGGTCTCCACTAGCTTCAGGCAGTCTTGGAAGCCACTGAATAGCTCTTGCAGATTATCAGCTGTTCTTTATGAGACACAAGTATATATTTTCCTTTTCTCTTTCCTTTATTCTTTTCGCCTTCTTCCCCTCAGCTCTCTTTCCATGTTTCTCCATTTCATCCAAGCTTTTGTCTTCAGATGTGCCTAGGCAGGTGTTGCTTACCCCTGTTAGCAGTGGTTCCTGAAAGAGGAATATAAGGTCTCTTTATGAAGTACATTTTTTTTGTTTTCTTAACAGACATGCTTGTTTAAGTGAATACTATTCAAAGTAGACAGTGTGCTTTGGAATCCACTTCTTGTACTATTGTCAATTCAGAATGAGACACACAAAAGAGAAAAGTTCTTGCCTGGCTGTGTCACTTCACCTTAGTCACCAGAATCTAAATACCTTTGGGTATTTGGAAAACATCAGATACTTTCTCCAAACATAAAAATCTGCCACCTAAAAGAATTCTTAGATTATTTTGGGCTCTGAAGGTAGTTGCAAAACTGGCATTTGCTCAGATCTTTTGTGAAAATATGGCAGTATCTTTGCCATGTTCTCACCTAAGATGAAAGTTTTAAATTTTATTTTACTTTTGTATATCCGTGATAGCAGCTCCTTGATGTTTGGACTTGATCCTCTGGTCCTTTGGGGAGCAGTGACAACCTGCTGAGCAGGATGGTGAGAGCACCAGAGCTGGTGGTGAGTCCTGAATCATCCAAAGGAGGGAGTCAGTTGGCCAACTCCAGTTTCTGCTTGCCTGAGATAGTGTTCTAGAGCAAGGTTTCCAAACTTTTCTGTGTCAGAACACACAGAAAAAATGATGACAATTGTGTGGCAGGCTATAGAGCCAGGCTCTCCCTGGTTCCCTGAAAACTGTGGGGGCTGAGGAGTGGGTCAGTGTTGTAGCACACCAATAATCCATTCTTGGCACTATGATTGGAAAGCTTTCCCTAGAGAAAAGGAATATGTTACTCGTTGTTTAATACCTTCTGTTTGTGTGGCATGTACTAATTTATAAAGCACTTTCACATACATTCTCCTTTTATTTTTATTCTAGCCATGTCAAATAGGTAGAGCAGATAACATTACCATGCTCGAAGAAATTGAGATTTTGGTAAAGTGCTTTGTATAAGGTCACATACCTAGAAAGGGATGGATCAGGAGTTCAGACCCCCAGTGGAAAGAGTTTCTGGAGTTAAGGCAGTGCCCTGTAATCTCTAAGACGGCCAGGAGTGTCCCAGCATCTGGGGCAGTGCTAGGCACACAGGTAACTTGGGATAGTTACCATTATTGGCCACTACTCTGGCTAGGCATTATGCTTTATGGATACTCTCTATGTATCAGATTAGGTAGTCTTGTTTTTTTTTAATTAACAAATGGAGAAACAGGTATGGAAACCAGCAGAAGTTATTAGTCCAGTTTTCCAAATAAAAGGAGAACAACAATACTCATAACCAAAGATGCTTGGCTCCAAAGCTTATACTCTTTTTACTGTAGTGACTAAATACATTTATGACACTGATTGGGTTTCAAGTTAAAAGTGTGTGACATTGGTGGCGGAAGGTAGTGTGGGTGCTGGAAAGGGAGATAGGCAAGTGGACTATTTAATGTTTAACCTTGGCGTTTTGAGATAGAGTTCTAGAGATGATGGCTGTCTAATAAAATTGCCAAAGTGTTTGGGTGCAGATGGGGCAGAAAAGAAAGTAACCTGGGTCACTGGTGCTATAGGTGCTTCTAAAAAAGGGTTAGAAGTGTAGATCTTCTTCATATATGGTTAAACATTAATTACAGATTATTTCCTTAAGATAAGTTTTCAGGTTTTTACTTTCCTCTCTCTGTATTTCCTTTTCTACACTGCATAGTGATTCTAAAGTTAAAAAATATTTTTAATTATTAAAGTACTATATATTCTTGAAATAAAGCCTTAAATAATATAATAATAAGATGGAACAGAAGTTTATTCTACTTCTCTAATTCTTCCATTCCCCTCCTCCCCCAATTCGAAAAGTAGGTGTTGGCATCAGATGAAATATATGAAGAAGCTTTAAACCTTCTGTTACCGTAGCTACTAACCCCATGTAGCTATTTACCTTAGTTAACATTAGATACAATACAAATTCAGTTCCTCAATCATACCAGCCACATTTCAGTGCTCAGTATCACGTGTGGCTAGTGGCTACTTTATTGGGCAGTGCAGATTTTGAACATTTATAACAACATTGACCAGCCCTGCTAAGACTTTAAAATGCTGTACGATTGATGACATAATTCCTGTATTTTTGACGTAAGCTTTTTAACATCTCTCTGTTAGCCATGATGCCTAACAGTTTTTGTTTTAGCTGGTGAAATATTATGTTCTCTCTTAGCTTTTTTGTTTTAACTAAATCCAGATGGCCAAAGTCTAAGTCTAATGTTTTTCTTGGATATTTGAGGATTATAGTTAGCTGCTTTTCTAGGATAAAGATGTCAGATTCATTAAGGACATGAGTGTTTTCTTTCTCCTTTGAGCTCTAGATCTGTGTATCTTGCTGTCTTGTTGACTTCCGTCTTAAATATTTTAGAGGTATTTCAAATCTAGTATGTCTAAAGCAAAACTGATTTCCCTCGTCTTCCCCCCAAAAGATCCCCACAATGTTGGTCCTTTCTTTGTTTCTTTTTTAAGTGAATGACACAACTATCTTTTCATTGTGAAGTCCAGAGAACTAGTAGTGATCCTTAACTCCCTCTCCAATACATCCAATGTGTCTCCAATACATCCGATGTGTCTATTAATCTTTCTAAATGTCTCTTGAGTTTTTTCTGTTTTTTTCATATTTCTACTACTACCACTTTAGTTTATTACATCATCTTGCCTGAAATTTCTACAGCATCCTTCATTCTTGCCTACCCACTTGTGTTTTGGCCCCTCTCTAATCCATTATCTATCCTGAAGCCCAGTGATTTACTTTGAAACACACATCTGATTGTCACTTTCCTCCCCCCCCCCCAATCATTTTATGGCTTCCCATTGCTTCTAGGATAAAAATAAAACTCCTTAACAAGCTGGGCTGGGTGGCTCAGCCTGTAATCCTGCGCCTTGGGAGGCTGAGGTGAGTGGAATGCCTGAGCCTGCGGGTTCGAGACCCGCCTGGGCAACTTGGCGAGACCTCATCTCTACAATAAATCAAAAAATTAGCCGGGTGTGGTAGCGCGCACCTGTAGTCCCAGCTACTTGGAAGGCTGAGGCAGAAGGATCGCCGGAACCCAGCAGGTCGAGGCTGCGGTGGCTGGAAGCGGCCACTGCACTCCAGTCTTGGCGACAGAGTGAGACTCCAACTCAAAAAAAAAAAAAATACAGCAGAAATGCCAGTGATTCTTTAATACTTTAAGAGACTGGTAGTATAGCTACCTCTTGACAGATCAGTACCAAGCAATTCATGGACTGGCACTAATCCACAGGATACACTGAATCACAATGTCAAAGTTGAATTAAATACTAAATGATGACCAGTTTTAAAGACATCTTCCTTCTAAATTAGCTAATAATTAAGAATATTCTTATCACACTATGAAAGTATTCTTTTATTTTTAAATAATTTGATTAGAAAGGAGCATTAAATTATATCAAACTACATTGCAGCATCTTTTTTGCCCAATGAAGCCTGATAAAGGATAGCAACTTTTTTGCAACTTTTTTTTAATAGACAGGGTCTCGCTATGTTGCCCAGGCTACATACTTGAACTTCTTGAACTTGAACTTCTGGGTTCTCAGCATCCCAAGTCAACAAACTTCTTTATATTGAAACGTCTTCATATTTCTTACTTGGACGGGTAGATCAGACTTTTAAATAATATATGTTCACATATTCTTTAACATTTTAATATATGTATATGATGATAAATAAGGTTAATCAGCATTTTAGAATACTTGCTTTGCTTTCTAACCTTGTCATATAACTTTGTACTATACAAGGAAATTCGATTTTCCTTAAAAATTTAAACTATTTAATCCATGAATCTATCAGATCCAAAAATCGTTTTGATGGTTGGTACTATCATAACTTTCTCAATTTCCTCCTTAGCAATCCTAGTCCACCTCTACAAACTGATAGGTTTGTACAAAGTCTATTTTATTGGAAGCTTTTTTTCTGGACTGTATTTACTAGGAATATATCTAAATGAAAACATGAAAAAATGATATTATATTGAATGCAATCTTAGATATACAATGCACAGATTTGCATTATTTTGTAAATATTCTATTACTAGATAGACACTCTTCTTCCTTGATCAACTGAAATATTAAGAGAATATAGATCTTTTAATTCCCAGATACCATGAATCCATAAAAAAGATGATGTATTACAATTTAGAAAGATTTTCACATTTTCTAAAAAGAGTTTTGTTTTTGATGAGGTATTTTCAGCATGTAAAGTTAAATAAAATTCTCATACAGTAAGTTTTTTATAAAAAGATATCGCTATCCACTACATAATATCAGTTATATATATGCAAAAAAAGTTTGAAGAGAAATGTTCTAAAATATTAACAGTACTCATCTATGGTTTGTGAGATTATACAATAGCAGACTTTTGACATTCCAAAATCCCTTCTACACTGGATAAACTAGTCAGATCTAGAATATCAAACTGCTAGTGAAAACATGCTTTCCATCTTTCTAATACTTGAAAATAAAAGGAATATGAAAATGATTGGCTGGGCCTGGAGGTTCAGCCTGTAATCCCAGCACTTTGGGAGGCCGAGGCGAGCGGACTGCCTGAGCCCACAGGTTCGAGACCAGCCCAGACAATTTGGCGAGACTTTGTCTCTACAATAAATCAAAAATTAGCTGGCTGTGGTAGCACGTGCCTGTCGTTCCGGCTACCTGGAAGGCTGAGGCAGAAGGATTGCCAGAGCCCAGCAGGTCAACGCTTGGGTGGCCGTGAGCATGCCACTGCACTCTAGCCTGGGCAATGGAGTGAGACTCCGACCAAAAAAAAAAAGAAAATGATTAATTTTTTTCTTTTGAGAACGCTCCATTCCATAGGGGATAGTGGGCCAATGAAAAGCTTCAAAACAGGAGAATTCGAATCATTTTGTGACTCTCACTAGAGCAAAAATCTGTGGTCCCATGACTCACCCCTCAACCTCTTTGACCATGGCTTGAGCCTTGAGTCCCACAGCTTAACTCCTCACTACTGAGAGATGCATCCACTAGTCTTCCTGCCCATACTCTTATTCTTTAACTTCATGAAGGCAACTATTCTATTTATACTTTTCATCATTCCTTTTTTATCCGCATTCCCTCTTTACCCCTCTGAGAGTTTATAGTCACCCTTATAATCATTGCCTTGCAAACACCCTTAACTTTCTTGTCTTTTTCTCCTACTATAGTATTTGTTTGGCAAAAACTAACACTGATTGAACCTTCTCCTTGTATGAATCCAAATACAGATTTGCTGGAGAAATCACATACCCAAATTGACTGATTTTTCATTAACTGATGACATTAAACCTCAAGGGCACTCAGTATTGCTTAGAAATCCTCCTACATTTTCCTGGTGAGTTGAAATTCCATACCTCCTCTCCTCAGTACTACTGAACTCTCTCCTTCCTCGTTTTCAACTGATGACCTCAACTCCTATTCCAATAAGCAAACAACAATGCACAGAATCACTCTTGTCTCCCTACCATTTGATATACAGCCTCATGACTGGATAGATTTCTATCTTATGACTTAACAAAAAAAAAGTCTCTCTACCTCTTAAACTTAAAGGCATTCCCATCTCATTCTATTTTTAAAAATAATTTCTGTCCTATGTGACTCTCCCATTTTCCTTCATCCCTTTTTATCTCATTACTGAACCATTCCTCTCCCATGCAAACATACTTTTATAATTTCCCTTCATAAAATGAATTTTTAAATAACCTCTGTTCAACATTTCTTTTCTTTCTGCATTATATATTCTGTTGCAATGTTCTATCATACAAGGAGTCTTTATGTTATACCTTTTAAATCAATATAAAAAGGCTGACAAAGGAAAAAAATATATATATATTAGTTATATACATTTTTTTTTCTTTTTTTTTGAGTTAGTCTCACTCCATCGCCCAGGCTAGAATGCAGTGGCATGCTCATGGCCACCCGGCATCAACCTCCTGGGCTCAGGCAATCCTTCCACCTCGGCATTCCAACTAGCCCAACTACAGGTGCACTACCATGCCCAGATAATTTTTTGATTTATTGTAGCGATGAGGTCTCACCAAGTTGCCCAGGGGTGTCTCAAACCCGTGGGCTCAGGCAATCCTCTCACCTCGGTCTCTGAAAGTGCTGGGATTATAGGCTTGATCCACGGTGCCCAGCCAGTAAATATTGTTGACAGATGTGAGTAGAGATAACAAATAAGCATTCAGACAAATATATATTTTGAAGGAGAAAAGCTGGAGATATTAATCTGGATTTATCAGTATACAGATATATTTAAAGACTTGGATCTGGACGAGAACCAAGAACATTCCCACATTTCAAGCAGAGGTTAAGAAAAAAAAAAAAAACTCCAATGTGTGTAGGAGTCCCAGAGTAAGAGAGTACTGGGACCTATGGCTAACTATACACTACATACTCACTTTAAAGTATTCTATTTCAAAATGTTTAAAACACTATGCTAAAAAAAAAGTTTGTTTTGTTGCAAATCACATTTGAGTCATACTCTGCTACAAATTTTGATTTTGAGGTTTAGCAGCAAAGGATATTGAGAGAGAAAACCAAAGTACAAAGATGCCAAGAAAGAAAATGCTTTTAAGGAGTTATACAACGGTTAACAGTGTCAAGTGCGAATTACTGTATCTAAGATGAGCACAGAAAAGTAGTCACTGTATTCAGCTATGCAAATATTGTTGGTGACACATGCTTTCACAGGGTTGGAGTCAGGACTCAAAGTAGATTAAGTAGAAAAATGGGCGGATCCTAGTCAGTGTAATAAGACGAAGGAGAAAGGAAGGAAGGAAGGAAGGAAGGAAGGAAGGAAGGAGGGGCAAATATGTTAAAAAGGAAAAAATAAAATATAAAGTTGATATTATTAATATCTGCATAGAAAGTCCTAAAGAATCTACAAAAAAGCTACTAAAAATAGTAAGTGTTAAAAAAGTCAGAGGATACAAGGTCAATATAAAAAGTCTATTATATTTCCATACACTTGTAGTGAACAATAGGAAACTGAAATTCCTAAAAATACCAATTAAATCTAACAAACCACGTGCAAGACTGGTACACTGAAGACACTGATGAAGAAATTAACAGCCTAAATAAATGGACAGAACTCTCATGCTTATAAATTAGAAAACTCAATATTGCTAAGATATCCATTCTTCCCAAATTGATTTATAGATTCAATGCAATCTTAATCAAAATTCCAACAGAGGCTGGGAATGGTGGCTCACCCCCATAATCCAAGCACTTTGGGAGGCCAAGGTGGGAGATTGTTTGAGCCTAAGAGTTTGAGACCAGCCTGGGCAACATAGTGAGACCTCATCTCTACAAAAAAAAAAAAAAAAAATCAAAAACTTAGCTGGGTGTGGTGGCATGCACCTGTAGTCCCAGCTACTCAGGAGGCTGAGGGAGAAGGATTACCCGAGCCCAGCAGGTCAAGGCTGCAGTGAGCTGTGATCATGCTACTGCACTCCAGTCTGGGTGACAGTGACACCCCAACTCAAAAACAAAACAAAAAAGAAATGAAAAAAATTCCAGCAAGCTTTTAAAATAGAAATTGACAAGCTAATTCTAAAATGTATAAAGAAATCCAAAGAATCTAAAATAAAAAAAACCACTTTTAAAAAGAGGAACAAAGTGGGAGAACTCACACAACCTGATTTTAAGACAATGCAGAAATTAAGAGTGTAATACTGGCATGAGTATAGATATATAAATGGAATTAGAGAGTACAGAAATAGACCCATATATCCATATATAATGTCAATTTACTTTTGACAAGGATGTCAAGATAGCAAATGGTGCTGGAATAACAATTCATTATTCACATATAAGAAAATGCAGCTAAACTCTTACTTTACACCATATACAATAACCAACTCAAAATGGATCATAAACATAAATGTAAGACTTAAAACTATAAAATTTCGGAAACAGCGGTTCTCAACTGGGGAAGACTTTGATATCCTGCTCCCTTCAAACATGGGAAATGTGGCAATAGTAGAAAACCTTTTTTTTCTTTGAGTTGGAGTCTCACTCTGTCGCCCAGGCTGGAGTGCAGTGGCATGCTCATGGCCACCCCAGGGTTGACCCACTGGGCTCAGGCGATCCTTCCGCCTCAGCCTTCCAAATAGCCAGAACTACAGGCACACACTACCACGCCCAGCTAATTTTTTTATTTATTATGGAGATGAGGTCTCGCCAAGCTGCCCAGGCTGATCTCGAACCCATGGACTCAGGAAATCCTTTCACCTTGGCCTCCAAAAGTGCTGGGATTACAGGCTTGAGCCACCCTGCCCAGCCAGAAAACATTTTTGATGGTTACAACTTGGGGGAGTATTACTGATAGCTAGTGGGAGGAGGCCAGGGTTGCTGCTAAACATCTTAAAATACACAAGACAGTCCCCCACAACAAAGAATTATTCAGCTCAAAATGTCAATAATGCCACAGTTGAGAGACTCTGGTCTCAAAGAAAACAGGAGAAAATCTTTGTGATTTAGGATTAGGCCAAGATTCTCAGACTAGACATAAGAAGTAAAAATTACAAAAGGACAAAAAAGATCAATAAACAAAAATTTCACCAAACTTAAAATTCCTGCATTCCAATAGGAAAATGCAAAGACAAACCATACTGTTTTTGTAGAAGATATATCTTATAAAGGATTTGCAAAGTTCAACAAATGAAAAAAAAAACCACAAGAAATGGAGAAATTTAAACAGATTTTTCACCATTTTTTTTTTAAAGGAGGGCAAATAAGCATACAAAAGAATGTTCAATATCATTAGTCATTAGGGAAATGCATATTAAAACCACATTGAGGCCGGACTCGGTGGCCCAGCCTGTAATCCCAGCACTTTGGGAGGCTGAGGCGAGTGGATTGCCTGAGTCCATGGGTTCGAGACCTGCCTGGGCAACTCGGCGAGACCTCGTCTCTAAAATAAATCAAAAATTAGCCAGGCATGGTAGCGTGCACCTGTAGTTCCAGCTACTTGGAAGGCTGAGGCGGAAGGATCCCCGGTCTCCAGCAGGTCGAGGTTGCGGTGACCCAGAGCGTGCCACTGCACTCCAATCTGGGCAACAGAGTGAGACTCCAACTCAAAAAATAAAAAATAAAAAATAAAAATAAACCACATTGAGACACCAGAAGGAAACATAAAACCAAAACGAGGCACACATAATACACTCTAGAGTGTCCAAATATTTTTTAAAACTGACAATACCAAGAGCTGGCAAGAATGCAAAGTAACTAGAATTTTCATACACTACTGGGAATGCAGACTAGTATAACCACTTTGGAAAACAGCTTGACACTTTCTTATAACGCTGTATGTCTACTCAAAAACCTAAACATAAATGGAATACTATTCAGCAATAAAAATTACAGTGGAACAAGTGGCTGATACATGCAACAACATGGGTGAATTGCAAAAGTACGTGCCAAAAGAAAGTTAGATTCAAAAGTCTACATACTGTATTATTCAGAAAAGGAAAAACTAAAACGATAGAAATCAAATCAATAGTTGTTAGGGACTAGAGGTAGAGGAGGTGACTGACTTCAAAGGGACACATGGAACTTTTCTGGGATGATGGTAATGTGGTGTATCTGAAATAAGGTGGTGGCTGCATAACCGTATATATCTGTTAAAGCTTACTTGACAAACTATAAATCTAAAAGAGTACATTTCAATATATTTAACTTTACCTCAATAATTGTTTTAAATGAGGGAAGGATATCAGGAAATGTAAACAGAAAATGTAGACAACTCTTGAAAATTCTGTAACGGGCAGCAGAATATTAAATCAGGCAACAGTTGGAAAGGAAAAGAGGATGGGACATGTGTACTCAAGTTGCTGATGACAGGGTCTAGGCCATGGGATGAGTAACCTAGAAGGAAGATGTCTGTAGGTTAGATAAAAGATCTGAGAACTTCAGATGCTGGATGGGTAATGTATATTGAAGTGAAAGAAACTAATAAAAGAGGAAGATGGCTGGGCGTGGTGGCTCACGCCTATAATCCCAGCCCTTTGGGAAGTGGAAGTGAGAGAATTACCTGAGCTCACAGGTTCGAGACCAGCCTGGGCAACTTGGCAAGACCTTGTCTCTACAATAAATCAAAACATTAGCAGGGCATGGTGGCACATACCTGTGGTTCCAGCTACTTGGAAGGCTGACGTGGAAGGATCGCCTGAGTCCAGCAGTTTGAGGCTGTGGTGGCCGTGAGTGTGTCACTGTATTTTTCACCGTGGGTGACAGTGAGACTCCGACTCAAGGAAAAAAAAAAAAAAGGAGGAAGACAATGCAGCAAGAGCTATAGTTCTCAATGAAAATACAAAGATAACTCAGATGACAGCAACAAGGATGAATAATGATAGAACAATCAGAAGGAGAAAAGACAGAAAAGAACTACAAAGTGGCATGTTTCAGCTATTCAGAGGAACCCAGGCATAAAGGCAGAAATGAAGTGCTTTAGGATCCATCATGGCTCACATTTTTTAAGACAGGGGCAAAAGGAAGACATCAATTTTTGGCCTGTGCTCTAACACAAATAGGCCCCCAGTAAATATCATTTAGGAATATGTCCCTGGTATTAGTTTCCTAGGGCTGCCAAAAAAAAGTGACACTAACCAGGTGGCTTAAAGCAATGAAAATTTATTCTCTCACAGTTCTAAAGGCCAGAAGTCTGAAATTAAGGTGTTGGCAGGGTCATGCTCCCTCTGGATCCTCCAGGAGAGGATTCGTCCTCACTACTTTTACCTTCTTGGAAGACATAGGCATTCCTTGGCTTCAGGCAGCATAACTCCAAATCTGCTTCCATCTTCACATGACCACCCTCTCCCCATGTGTTTTTCTCCTCACAAGGCATTTCCTCTCTCATAAGGACACTCTTATTAGATTAAGGGCACACTCTACTCCAGTATGACCTCATCCTAACTTGAATAATTACAACGGCAATCACCCTATTTCTAAATGAGGTCATATTGTGAGGCACCGGGGATTCAAACTTCAACATTTCATGTCAAGAGCACAATTCTACCCAAAACAATCTCCTTCCATGTAATGGCCCAGAATACTGTGCCTTTTCTGGTCAAGGATTATCTTAACTCCTTTCCCTCAGTGATAGCAAACCTCCCTTCCTCCATATCTTTCACATTTTCACCATTGCAATTTAGGAGAACCTGAAGGTGCTAGAAGAAATCTGATAGTCAAGTTATTACACAATAAACCTTAAATATTTAACCATTATGAGTAAAGCTGCATTTTTCCTCCAATAATCGTATATGAGCTTTTTTCCTATCTGGTCACAATTATTACATTTCTTCAAAGTTTATGACTATGTTATAGATAAGTGTTTTTCAAAGTATGGTCCAAGGGTAACTGACACCCTTTCAAGGAATCTATGACAGCCTCCTTTTTCCAACTACATACAAGATGGGGCCCAAAAAATTGAATTACTTTTTGGAGGGTGAATCCCGTGTAGTACAGGCTTCCCCTGCTAGGTAAGCGTTCTAGGAACCCATCAGCATCAGTGTACCAGCTAGTATTGCTGTGAGAGGCTAAGTTTGGCTTCAGTGAATTTTTTTTAAGATTCTTTCAACAAAAAAAAAAAAAAAGGAAAAAGAAAAAAGATTCTTTCAACGCAGTAGCCCACTTTATTTACAAGCACACCTGCCCACACCTGAGTGTTCTGCAGTTTTTGACCAAAAACAGCATGACCTCCCTTGCTCCACCCTCCCTATTCACATGATCTCACCCTCAGTGACTTTTTTTGTTTCCCCAGATGAAAAAAGTCTGGAAGCATTTTGTCAATGTGGAAGAAGTAAAACACAACACAGCAGAAGCACTAAAAGGCATCAAAATTGACCTGTTCAAAAACTGTTTTGAGCAGTGAAAAAAGCATTTTGATAGGTGTATTGTATCAAACAGAGAGTACTTTGAAGGTGACTGAAATCTAAACATATAAGAATACACAATCTTTTATAAATAAGTCCCAGGGTTTTTTTTGGTCCCCCTGGTATCTATGTGAGGCCAGATTGTCTTCACATTCGTCAATCAAAACGATATATCCCAACCAACGGAATGCATATACAGATACAAGAATTAGCTATTACAGTTAATTTTATGTGTCAAATTGACTGGGTCACGGGGTGTCCAGATACTTAATTAAACATTATTTTGAGCCGGACTCGGTGGCTCAGCCTGTAATCTCAGGCTTTGGGAGGCTGAGGTGAGTGGATTGCCTGAGTCTGCGGGTTCGAGACCCGCCTGGGCAACTTGGCGAGACCTCATCTCTACAATAAATCAAAAAATCAGCCGGGCGTGGTAGCGCACGCCTGTAGTTCCAGCTACTTGGAAGGCTGAGGCAGAAGGATCGACGGAGCCCAGCAGGTCGGGGCTGCGGTGGCCAGGAGCGTGCCACTGCATTCCAGCCTGGGTGACAGAGTAAGACTCCAACTCAAAAAAAAAAAAAACATTATTTTGGTATATCTGTAAGGGTGTGCATAGACAAGATTAACATTTGAAGGTAGAAACTAAGTACAGCAGAATGCCCTCCTCAATACGGGTGGGCCTGAGCCAATCCATTGAAGGCCTAAACTGAACAAAAGGCTGAGCAAGGGCAAATCTGCTCTCTCTGCCTGATGGTCTTCCAGCTGGAGGGTCTTATGCAATCAGACACAGATCAAAACTGGCTATTCTGGCTCTCAGGCCTTTGGACTTGAACTGGAACTATACCAGCTCACAGATCTCAGGGCTTCTCAGTCTCCATAATCACATAAGCTAATTCCTTATGATAAATATCAATGTAAATATTTATACATAGATAGGTAGATCTATCTATCTATCTATCTATCTATCTATCTATCTATACCTCCATCGTATTGGTTCTGCTTCTCTGGAGAATCCTGACTAATGGACTAATGCACCAATTATCTACTATTAAGTCAGATATTAAAGAGATTTCCATAAATATAAAACATGCTAGTCTCCCAACTAATTTTTTTTTGTTTTGGAAAATAGTCATCTTGTACTTTAAACTGTATTATTTATGATATTATGCAATAGGTTTCTTCTTTTAAAAGAAATCTTAAAATAAATAATTTCCTGGATAATAAATATCTGTACAGATAATCTATGTAAATAAAAGCTATTAAGAATAATTTTGGGAAACTGGTCAGAATGTGAGTCCATACACTGATGAGTATGCATAAAGACGAATCCGCGTGTGTGTGTATCTCCAAGTGGGTGAGCCAATGTACAACTGAGTGAAGATGGCAAGATCAAGCACCCTGGCCTCCTCTGCAGAAGTGGCTGCAATTGACCACTGCTCTGGATTCAAGGCAGCAGAAATCAGCAGCCTCTGGGTACTTGGCACCTGGCCCACACCACCACCTGCAGCAACAAGTCAGGCACTGGCAGTGAGGACCCAGGAGAAAGCATGGGGAGGAAATCTGAAGCTGACCCCCAAGGGAAGAGAAGAAGTGGGTGATGTCATTTTCTCTGCCCTGGAGCCAAGTAGAAACCTGCTCTAGCTCACCCAATTCTGAGCAGCCTGCATCCTGAGACTGAGAGGCAACTGCTGCACCCTTCTGAAATCAACTATCATTGGCCCAGAGAAGATACTCCAAGTGCACCCACCATACCAGAAAGACAGATGCCCTATGCCCCCCACACTGGACAAAACACAATCGAACTGGAAGACCTAGCGGCAGACAAATTGAGGTGAGTCTTGATCTGATTCACTCCTCCCTTCTCAAGCAGTCTCTGGAGCATCTGACCTAAGAAGAGAGTGGCTTGGTCAATCTGTGCTGAGAGCACAGGGGAGGGTCTACAGACCAGAGCCTGCTCCTTACCAGGGTACCAAACGGATCAGTGCTTGGGACATGCCAGTAAAAGAAATAAATAAATAAAGGAAAAAAACCTGAAGTCCCAGAAACAGTGACAAGAGGGAGCTCCGTTTTTGTTTTTCCCCACTTTCTTCATACACATCCTTCTATGTATGTCTTCTGATTTGATTTGCCCCTTTTGTGCCCTCTTTTTTTGCATATGGGTATATTGGAGGGTGAGTGCATCTTTGATTTTTTGTTTGTTTGTTTACTTTTTATTTCCCTTCTTCTTTCATCTTCTTTTAATCTCCCTTCTTCTTTCTTTATTCTTTTCCTTTCTCTTAACTCATTTTGGTTTCGGGGGATATACATACACTCCCACTACATGGACATACTGGAAGGTGATAAGAAGTGGGTTCCAGGGAGCCCACACCCAGTCAGCAAATACTGTGATCTGCAGGTAGCTTCTGAACCATAGCTCCCCCCATTATACCTTAATCAAATCTCAAAACTGCAAAAAGACAACACAGCCCACCCTCCCATCTGTAACCTGGGTTCAAAACTGAACAAATCCAGAGGATCTATCTAAGGAAGAATGAGGGATTGAGCAAACAGAAGTGAAAGCTATCCCCCTATCACTGAGCAATGAAATTAAAGAGAGAAGAAAAAAAGGGGGGTAGGGAATCCATCACAAATGAAGAAGAATCAACAGAAGAACATAGGTACGCCCCAGACCCCTGGAAAGATAGCACCTGAAAATACAGACTCCAGAACTCAAATAATGAAGACCCCCCCAGACGGACTGGTCTGAAACCACAAATCCAGATATCAAGGTATTAATGGACAGGATAAACAGAAATGAATAAAAGCAAGAAAAAAAATGAAAGAGTAGATAACTGAGATGATGACAATAAAGAATACAATAAATGAAATAAATAAACTGACAAGCATGGAAAGCACAATTAACCAAACAGAAGAATCTCAGAGCTTGAAGACCAAAATATGGAACTAACCAAACTGTTAAAAACATAGACAGGAAGCTTAAAAAGATGAAACAAAGCCTCCAAGAGATGTGTGATTATATTAAGAGGCCAAACTTACACCTGATCAGCATTTCTGAGACAGGGAGACAGAAACCACCTTGGAACAAACATTTCATGAGATTATTCAAGAAAATTTCCCTCATCATGTAAGAGACATGACTAACCAAACACAAGAGATTCAGAGAACCCCTGAAAGGAATCAAATGAGAAGACCAACTCCTAGTAATTCACTTGTACAAAGTAGTTATGAAAGAAAAAGTCTTCAAGGCAGCAAGAAAAAAATGTCAGACTACCTACTGGGGAAGACAAATTAGAATAGCAGCACACTTATCTACAGAAACACGATAGGCTAGAATAGACTGGGATCCAATCTTCAAATTTCTCAAGGAAAAATAATTCCAACCAAGAATTTCCTACCCAGTTAAGCCAAGTTTCATTAGCAATGAAGAATTAAAATCCTTCCCAGACATTCAATCCATAAGAATTTATGCTGCCTCTAGACCAGCTCTACAAAAGACACTTAGAGCCAGGCTCGGTGGCTCAGCCTGTAATCCCGCACTTTGGGAGGCTGAGGTGAGTGGACTGCCTGAGCCCGCGGGTTCGAGACCCGCCTCAGAAACTTGGCGAGACCTCATCTCTACAATAAATCAAAAAAAACAGTCGGGCATGGTAGCGCATGCCTGCAATTCCAGCTGAGGCGGAAGGATCGCCGGAGCCCAGCAGGTCGAGGCTGCAGTGGCCAGGAGTGGCCACTGCACTCCAGTCTGGGCGGCAGAGTGAGACTCTGACTCCAAAAAAGGAAAGAAGAAAAGAAGCCGCGGTGACTGTACTATGGCTCCAAGCCACCATCCCTCCGTGTAAGGCAGCACCACCTCCTTGCCCCGTTGACTCCGGGCTTGGACCTGTGACTTCCGCCTGTGGAGTGGGAGAAGGAGCGTGTGCGGCACTGAGTGGGCGTCGAAGGGCTGGCTGCCTGCCCTGCAGCCCTCCTCCATCCGCCCTAACAGGTCCTGAGCCTGGGTCGCAATTGCAGAAGCCCTGTGGACCCACAGTGGACCTTGAACACGAGTGGAAAGTAAGTCTCTGCTGTGTACACCCCAGAGAATGGGGGCCATTGGTCACTGGAGCAGAGCCTAGCACACGCTGGCTGGGACGGTAACAAACCAACATACCTGTCCACCGCAGTGCCCCTGAGACTGAGTGTCCCCAGACCAAAA
>CAUYQG010056185.1:0-20119 GCA_963574415.1 Tarsius wallacei | reverse complement strand
ATTACAGGAATTGGCCCAGACAGAATTGCAGGATGAGAAACAGATTCGGTTGGCTCTTCCAGCCTTACAGAAGAGAGTGATGGCTCTTTTTCTTCCTCGACGTATGTCATCTTGTAATTCTCTTCCTGATGATCTCCATGTGATTTTTTGGAACTCAGTCATAATTAGGAAATGTAAATTTGGGGTCAGTGATATTGCTTGCAGATATTGAAAATAAAAAGCAGAGACCCTGCCCTAGGAAACTGCAGTGCCTGTGTTCTGTAGATGCTGCCAGACAGAGTGTCCTCCAGTTAGGTACCATCCGGGCGACGGGCTCAGACCCAGGACAAGAGTTAAAGTTGACTCAAATGACACATTGGTTGTGAGCTATCTGCCACTGAATCTCGCCTCATATTCCTTAAATGCCAACTTTCTTTTTTGTATTTTAAAAGTTGTGGCAAGATATATAAAACATAAAATTTACCATATTAGCCATGTGCAAGTGTATAGTTAAGTAGTATTAAGTACCTCTGTTGTGCAGCTGTCACCAGCATCGATCTTTAGAACGATCTTTTTCGTCTTGCAAAACTAAAACTCTGTCTCCATTTAAGACTAACTCCCCATTTTCCTCCTCCACCCCAGCCTCAGGCAGCCACCTGTCTACTTTCCGTCTCTATGAATTTGGCCCTCCTAGGTGCTTCGTATAGGTAGGATCATACGGGGTTTGCCCTTTCGTGACTGGCTTATTTCACTTAGCATGGAGGCCCTAACTTGTTCTTCTGCTAGGAACACAAGAAGTGTGAGAATGAACCTTGGCCGCAGGAAGCATATCACCCCTCGAACAGGATAAGCTTATCATCACTTATGTGTTCATCAAGCGTATTTTGAACTCTTATAGGTGCCAGGCCCTCTTTGGTCCTTGCCAGTCCCCAATAACATCAACAACTATTTGTTTCATGTTTATTGTGCCCTGGGAACTGTGCTAAATGCTTGGTACAGTTGACTTGTTTAATTACTGTGCGAGTAACCCCGTCGGCTGGGGCACCATCGTATCCCCTCTTTAAAAGTGATGATGCCCAGGCTGATGTGATCCGAGGATGTCTAGGGATGCATAGCTCTGAGCTCAGCTAGAACTGACGTGAGCTGATGCCAAAGGCCTATTCTTAACTCCCTGCTGCATCGCTGCCCTGTACGGTGGCTTGGGGCTCTATCGTTTGGAACACACCCACATCCCATGGTCTTGTTTGGTTTTCACAAGGCCCCGCCAGAGAAGGCAGAGCAGATTGTTTATGCCTTCATTTTACGGTAGAGATAACTGAAGCATGAAACTCTAAGCCACTTTGCTTATATTTACATAGCTATGGCTCTGGGTTTGCGATTTCTTCTCTGTCATGCTGCTGCAGGCGTATTACACTCCATGTGGCTTTCTCTCTCTTTTTCTTTTTTGGTGGGTCTTGGAGCTTTAGAGTAGACTTTTATGTTGATCTGTTGAGTAAGATTTTTTGAAGTCTTGGGCTTCTGGAAGGACCTGCTCTGCTGTTCTGCCAGCAGTGGCATTTGCTTTAGCAGAAGAATCCCAAGAACAGCCGATCCATGCAGAGAGAAATGGAAATTTCATTCCCTCTTTGGGACATTTGCATAGATTTGAAAAGAAGGATTTCCGTGCCAGGATGGCAGGCAGCGGGGGTTTTGCTGCAGCCTGGCCTTTGCTTCTTTCTGCTGTTTCCATAGTCTGGATTCTCCAGAACCTCTTGGAGGGAGGCTTACTGGATCAGGCCAGAATGTTCCATGACTGCTAGGTTTTCTAGAGCTCACAGACACATGAGAACTCTATCTGTTACAGACCATGACTAATTTAAGTCTTTCAGCCGGGAATTTTGTAACACTCTGCCTGGAAAAGCAGCCTTCTGTGTGTGGTCACCTTTCTTACTTTTTGTCCCCTGACAGAGCAGGATGCTCGCCTGTTTTGTCAACAGTTTCTTTGTTCACGCTAGTCAACTGAGTTTAGTCTCCACCTTCATTCACCTGTTTGGGAAACTGGCATTTGGAGGCTGCTGTTTGCTGTTTTTTCCCCCCTACTGATCACTGAAATATAATCCCAGTAGTATTACAAAGCCACATTCAGTTTTGTAAGTCCACCTTCTCCTCTGTGGTCTAAATATTATAGTGAGAAAGAAAAGAGACCATTTCATGACATGGAATACTTGCAATGGGTATTTTAAGACCATATAAAGTTCTAGTCTGATCTGTAAAACTGGGGAAGGATACTCTAAAGCCCAACCTTGGGAAGCTCCAGAGGGTAGATGGTACATTTTTCAAGGTCTCCCCTCACCTGGACCCTCACCTTGTCTGTGGCACCAAGATTTTGTTGGTGGTTGGTAGTTTAGTTAAAAAAAAAGGCCGTAGTAGTATCTGGGGGGAGGTTAGGCAGAGGGTATGGAGAATAGACTTGAGAGGAAAGCATCATACACAGGAATAGTCAGTTATAACTTAGAGAGTGGAGACTGCCAGCTGACCAGCAGCCATCAGTAAGACTTTGGGTCCTTATGGAAACCCTGTCAGGCTTGCATTTTGTGGAGTGGAGGAAAGACACAATTGCTTTGAGGTGATTTGAACAATTTAGTCAAAGCAATTGAGGATATGGCCAATAAAAAGAAATCTTTGTCACTCTTACTAATAAAAATTATTGAACAAGAGATTTTCAGAAAATATACCAGGATGTCTGAGTACAAAAAGGCTTTCACATAAGCTGTATCGCCTCCCTTCCCATCGTGTTCCTGAGATGGTTGACAGCGTGTATTCTCAAGGAGTGTTAAGAGCTGGGCTGAAGTAGAGTGTCAACCTAAGAC
Source organism: Tarsius wallacei (assembly GCA_963574415.1). Taxonomy (NCBI): domain Eukaryota; kingdom Metazoa; phylum Chordata; class Mammalia; order Primates; family Tarsiidae; genus Tarsius; species Tarsius wallacei. The sequence goes on along the minus strand of CAUYQG010056185.1, from coordinate 17,291 downwards.
GAGTGTCATCCTTGAGCCTTCAAGGTCCTCTCATCCAGACCGCCCCTTTGCCTCTCAACCCACGTGTTTTCAGGAAAACCGAGACTAGAAGGTTAGATGAATTGCTCACGTGCCTGTTACTCACGTGCAGATGGTTTCTGCTTATTCCGATCACGCTATTGAGGCCACTTCAAACTTTTTATTCCGTTATATTCAGAGTAAGTTTTTAAAAAAATTATATATATATATATCTCCAAACTAATCAAAAGAGAAAGTGACATAACAAGGCATGTTGATAGTTCAGCAGTGACCTTGGCTACAGTTCTTAAATTTGTCACTTTCCAGGTCATTGTGGAAGTAGCAGTGGGTGGAGTACAACCTGAAAACCCAGAAAATTGGGCGTGAGTGTACCCAACAGGGCACTCGGAGCCGCCGATTTGGGGGTCACTGTGAGAATCTCTATTATTCTAGAGAGAAGGGTCTCGGTCCCCAGGTGGGAGGTCCAGGCGTCTTAGGTTGAAGGTACTAAGGCCATTTTTTAAACAACAGAAATTAGAAACCAGTCTGCTGATGTGGGGTCTTCCTAACTGCTTTAGAAGCAGCCAATCTTAATTTAGAAAGGATGCTCTTCAACTAGCGGAAAACATACATTCGGAACATATCTTTTTTTTTATTTTAGATTTAGGGGGTACACATGCATATTTGTTACGTGGACATACTGTGTCGTGGTGGGGATTGGGTCTCAGGGGGCCTATTCCCCAGAGAGTGAACATTGTGCCCCGTAGGTCGTTTCTGGACCCTAGTCCCGCTCTTCCTTCCCCCTTATTAGCATCCCAGTGTCTGTTATTTCCATTCTTGGGATCACTTAGCTCCCAAGTATGAGTGACAACATGCAGTGTTTGGTTTTCTGAGACCGTTTCATGTGTATCTTTTCTCATCTGCAACTGTTTCCCTGAGGTTAAAAATTGGGTGCTTGAAGGAAATGAATAATCGGATCACATTCACGGGCTGGGCAAGGTCTCACCAAGGAGTCTTAACCCAGGATCTGACTTCTAGCCCCTTCTGCACCTGTGACTTGGGCTGTGGTGGAGTCCTAGCCCCCAAAATGTGCTGGGTAGTTCTTTGTTTTTGTCTGAAGGGAAAAGGAACAGAGACAGTGACATTTATGGAGGGTAATTAGGAGTGAAGGTCACCTGAGCATGCACGGAAGGAAGAGAAACCTTGGCTTTGGAGCACAGAGCCAAGCATGAAAATGGAAAGCGGATCTTGAAGTTTCGTCAGAGGCAGGAACAACAGGGAAGGAGAGCTGCTGTGTCTTGTGCTTGGGCCCAGGAATCAGAAGTACAGTTTTGTTTTCTCTCCTCTGTGCTGACTCAGTTGGCAACTCTGGCAACTTTCTCAGCATCTCTGTTCCTTATTTTCCTCCTTGGGAGTGGCAGTACTGATGCCTGCCTCCTAGGGACCCTGGGCTAGCACGAGGGTTCTGTGAGAAGGGAAATTTTCTTCTTCCGTTGCTTTTCATTTGTTTCTGTGTGCAAACATTCCTTGTGCCCGGCATTGTCAGTCCGTCTCCTTAGCTAGGACCATCATCAGTGAGGATGAGGCCTTCCTTGAGTGCCTGTCACTCCCAGCTGGGGATGCTTGTGGGAGTCATACCCAGTCTCAGGAGTGGGGACCCTCCTTTGCCTGTTCAGGCTTGGCCCTCGGTGATCACCCACTCCTGTTCCAGTTAACAGTGGCCGAGAGACAGGCAAAAGGGCTCCAGGGTGAGGCCCGTGGAGTCAACATTCTTGTTCTTTGTTTCAGGAACAAACCGGTGGCACAGTCTGTCCCTTTGTTCTTTGGCCTTTCGTTTATAGAGAGCCTGCTTGCGGCGAGTACTCTGGGAGGTAGAAAGGGCTCTCTGTCTAGGCAGGAGCCATCTTTTCCCAGCCTTGTCAGCAGGAAGATGTGAGGCAGCAGGGACAAGGTGAGGGGTAGAAGGAGCCACTTCTCACAATGGGGGGGTGATAGTAGCTGCTTCCTGACTTAGGCTCCTGGTGAGAGCTAGACCAGACCTGCGGGCAGAGGTGGCCCTCAGTGTTCACTAGGACAGTTTCTCGTTAGACCAGGAATGGCCCGTGAGTGATTTCTAAATGTCTGTGTATATCACAAGTTCTGCTTTCTGCGATTTCATTTCTTAGTGGTAGTAAACACTGAAACAATTGCACATCATGGAGTTTTTTAATCTTTTTTTTTTTTTTTTTGAGTTGGAGTCTCACTCTGTCACCCAGACTGGAGTGCAGTGGCCACTCCCGGCCACTACAGTCTCGACCTGCTGGGCTCCGGCGATCCTTCCGCCTCAGCCTTCCAAGTAGCTGGAACTACAGGCGCGCGCTACCACGCCCGGCTAATTTTTTTATTTATTGTAGAGGTGAGGTCTCGCCAAGTTGCCCAGGTGGGTCTCGAACCCGCGGGCTCAGGCAATCCACTCACCTCGGCCTCCCAAAGCGCGGGATTACAGACTGAGCCACCGAGCCCGGCTGACTTTTTTAATCTTAAAAAATTTAAAATGTTCTTATTTTGAAAAATCTCTTTTTATTTAGGTCCAGGTGATATGTAATCACTAGCTATTGACTTTGATTCTGTTCATACAGCCTGTTAAGCAAAGCCAGAGTTGGGCAATGCTGAGTTACTGAGTGTGTGCTGTATGTCAGCCCTGTGCTAGGCTTTTCCTATATACCCTCTCACTTACTCATCACATAATCATCTTTGGAAGGTGGTATCACCCCCACTTTACAGATGAGAAAACTGCAGCCCAGTGGCATTGAGAATCTTGCTCAGTATCTTACAACTGGCAGCCAAATCAGGATGGTAACCACTTCCTTATCTACCTTTTGCTGTGTAACAATGTAACCACAAACTGCCTGACTTGAAACAACACATATTTATGATCCCATAATTGCTGTAGGTCAGGAATCCAGGTGTGGCTTCGCCAGGTCCTCTGTTGCAGAGTCTTCCAAACCTGCAGTTGAAATGTTGGCCGGGGCTGCCGTTTCATCTGAAGTTCACCTGGGAAAGGGTCCATTTCCAAGCTCACGCGATTTTGGCAGAATTTAATTCCTTGCAGATTGTTGAACCAGGGAGCTCTGTCTCTTCCTGGCTGTTGACTGGAAGTAGCCCTTAGTTCTTTGCCATATGAGCCTTCCAAGCACGGTCACTTGCTTCCATGAGGCCAGCAAGGCCAACAGTTTCCTCTCATGACAGGTTTCAGTGTTGTGTAGCACAATTATGAACACATGCATCTTCTCACCTGGGCTGTGTTCTGATGGTTAGAACAGGTAACAGGTCCCACCCACATTCAAGGGATTGTCAACCCAAGGAAGGTAAACCCAGGAGGTGAAGATGGTGTGGCCACCCTACATCTGTTCACCCACAGTTGCCCAAGTGGATGAGGCAACTCTAGAAATATACATTTTAAAGGGGAGATCTGAGTGGAGCAGGGATAATCTAGAAAAAGTCCTTGGGAAAGGTCAACTCAGCATCAGGACTTAATGAAAAGGTTGGCATGGATTGGAAGAGATGGCCAGTGTGGGTATGGTGGAGGGAGCCGTAGTGAGGAAGGGCACCTCGGGGCCCAGTCCCCAGCCTGGGAGGTGGTACCCTGAGTAGACATGGCCCAGCTCTTGCAGACTGAGCCTCCCCCTGCTCTCCAAAGGGCCGAGAGGAAGAGTTGAAATTCACTCTGCTTCTCCCATGTTAGAAGCATTTGACTATATAAGGGGAGGGAAAGGATGTGCCTAGTTACCCGTTTCTCTTGTTGAATCACCGCCTGAGCCTCAGAACAGCCTGAAGGGGAGGAATGATGGCCCTTGTTTTTCTCTCTGAACAGAAAGCGAAACGACCGACAGTGTGCCCAGCGACGAGGAGGGCGCCGAGGTGAGCTGGCACCTGCCCCGCGCGGCTGTGGGAAGGCCCGAGCACCCGGGGTTCCTTACTGCTGGTCACCTGCCTTCACGTTAGATCAAGAGTTCCACATCTGCATTTTTTGTGTGTTATAAAATATACACGACCTGAAATGTACCGTTCTTTTGAGTTTGGGGCTTAGGGTCGGAAATGGGTGAGAGGAAAGGGCGTTAAATGTTGCCGTCAGGAAGAGGCTATGATGGCAGGAAAAGGGTCTCGAAGCAGAGGCTAGGCAAACGAGAAACACTGACGTCCTTATCACTTTCATCATCCTGATTCCCAGGCAGAAAGAGAGCGTCCCACGTGATCCAAAGCAGTGTCCATCAGTAAGTGTCGCAGGCCCTAAGCCAAAGTCTCTCATAGTCCGTGGCTTCCTTTCCCTCTGAGATCTGTGCCAGGCTGCTTGTGTGTCCAGTCAGATTCCAGTGACCTGCTTCCCACACCCTCCCGTGGGCTGGCCAGCACAATGGCAGGAAGCTGCCGTGACGGTGAGGGCAAGCATTTCTGCAGACCGCCCACTTAGGGTCCGTGCCGAGTGAATGAGAGAGAGAGCAAGAGAGAGAATGAATAAGGATGACAGTGTGGGGTGGGGAGGCTCATGGTTTCTTCAAGCTCATACTTTGAGCTCCTTTTGGGCGTGAAACCAGCCTGAGGCCAGCTGCTTGCCGGGCACTCTGGAGCTCTAAGCCACCCATTTTGGAATGCCAAGGTGCATCCACTGCCTGTTACTAAGTTCTGCACTTCCCTCTCTGTGCAAATGCGGGTTGACGCAAAGGTCTAATTGGGCCAGCAGTGAGGAACCAAGTCACCGTAATGCACTGGCACTGTGGCCTGAAACTTGTCAAATGATTGAGCTGGGCAGCCAGAGACTAGGGAACCAGAAACCCAGCTGCTGCCTACTTTTCCTGCCCTCATAGAATAGTCTGGGCTGTGTTTCTGGAAGGTAGCCAACGGGAATTGATTCTTTTTAAAGGGTGGGGGAATATTGCTCGGGGCAGGAGTGGTTGGGTATAGATTTCGGGTGAGGAACGTGGAATCGCTAAGGTTTTGTTCATTCCATGATGCCTCAAAATTCAGTGGAAACACCGACGCAGGGGAACAGGGGTGCATTTTTTCGAAGCCCTCCGAGAGCAAGAAAAGGAAATACATGTCTCGATTCTTTTCTTTGAAAGGGGCGGCCACACTGGCGGAAGAGGAGCATCGAAGGCAAACAGTACCTCAGCAACATGGGCACACGAAGCACCTATCTGCTGCCCAGCATGGCGACCTTCGTCACCTCCAACAAGCCTGATCTCCAGGTCACCATCAAAGAGGAGACCTGTCCGGTGCCTTTCAACAGCTCCTGGCCCCCCTTTCCAGACCTCCCCCTCCCTCCCTCCGTGGCCCCGGCACCCAGCAGCAGTCGGCCGGACCGGGAGACACGGGCCAGTGTCATCAAGAAGACATCAGATATCACCCAGGCCCGCGTCAAGAGCTGTTAAACCTCTGACTTTCCCCGGTGGCTGTTGGGGTTTCTTGGCTTTGTTTGGTTGTTTGTTTGTATTTTATTTTTTTCTTTCTGACACCTATTTTAGACAAATCTAAGGGAAAACGCCTTGACAATAGAACATTGATTGCTGTGTCCAACTCCAGTACTGGAGCTTCTTTTTAACTCAGGACTCCAGCCCATGGGTAGACGCGTGTTTCTAGAGCCTGCTGGATCTCCAGGGCTGCTCGCTCAAGTTGAAGGACCAACAAGGGCAGTGGAGGTGCTGCATTGCCTGCGGTCAAGGCCAGCATGGTGGAGTGGATGCCTCAGAATGGAAGAGATAATGTGAACTAGCTGGAATTTTTTATCCTTGTGAATATGTACATAGGGCAGCACTAGCGACGCTGCAGTCTGCTTCTGCACCTTACCTTAAAGCACTTACAGATAGGCCTTCTTGTGATCTTGCTCTGATTCGCGGCACATTCAGCCTCCTCTCTCCTCTCCCCTGCTCAGCCCTCCCCTCGCCTCCCCTCTCCTTTCCTCCTTTTCCTCCCCTCAGAGGCTCGGTTCCACATCCGGAGGAGGGGAAGAAGGAAATGAACTTCTCTACAGATGTCCCACGTTAAGACTGCTTCAAAGAAATCTCTCTAATCTGCTATGCTTGAATGCCACGCGGTACAAAGGAAACCCATCATGGAAATATCATGCAAATTCCCAGATTTGAAGATGAAAATACTCTAATTCTAACCAGAGCAAGCTTTTTTATTTTTTATACAGGGGAATATTTTATTCAAGGTAAAAATTCTAAATAAAATATAATTGTTTTTTATCTTTTCTACAGCAAATTTATAATTTTAAGATTCCTTTTCTTGTTTATCAGCAGTTGTTATTACATCCTTGTGGCACATTTTTTTTTTTTAATTTTGTAAAGGTGAAAAAAGCTTTTATGAGCTCATGTAGCAATCAAATTATCCTGTGGATTGATAATAAATGAATATGATATATAGTTAAATTTTTAAAGGGAATCACTCCTGGCTTTGTCTGTGTCTGCTTTAAAAGAGCACAATCATGGATAGGACTGACAAAGTATTTCTTCTGGGGGACCAGAACTCCTTCCTTTGCTGACCACAAGAAACCCTGAGGCTGCAAATGCCTTCCTCTCTCAAGCTCTCTTCCGAGCTCATCCTCATGTGCAAGAGAAGAGGGACTTGTCTTGGTTTCATGTGGAGGAATTGAAGACTTCAGGTGAAGATGCCTTTCCTCAGATCGCAGGGGTATTCGGACAGAGACAAGGGCACAAGTACAACCCGAGTCTGATGTGACCATGGAGAGGGTCTTTCTTTTTTAAGCGTATCCATCAAGAATATTTATTGTGTATCTGTTTTTGGAGCATTCAGTATGCAGGAGGGAGGAGTCTCTTAAGCCACTCCAGTGGTCTTCTCCGCTGTAAGCCAACCCCGCCTACTTCCGTGGTCTTCATCCTCTCACCCTTACACTTACGCAGTGATTCAAGTTTTGTGTTGATATCATTTACAGGGAGCAAGGATAAGACATCTTCAACAACAGGGAATATTTGTTGGGCTCTGATGCCACGTCAATCATTCTTTTTTCTAGGACCCGGGGCCTTAGACATAGGCCTTGCCCTCAAAAGTTAGGGTCTCTCTTTTGGACCGAGAACTGTGACTTAAAGGACACCAGTCTCCATGACCTGTTGGGGTTTCATGGAGTAGACTTGACCTTGAAAATGTCCCTGTGCTGATCTCTCGTGCATCCATGATGTCTGTAAAATCAGAATTCTAAAACTTTTTTTTTTTTTGAGTTGGCGTCTCACTCTGTCGCCCAGACTGGAGTGCAGTGGCATGCTCCCGGCCACCGCAGCCTCGACCTGCTGGGCTTCGGCGATCCTTCCGCCTCAGCCTTCCAAGTAGCTGGAACTACAGGCGCGCAGTACCACACCTGGCTAATCTTTTGATTTATTGTAGAGATGAGGTCTCACCAAGTTGCCCAGTCCACCCACTACCTCTGGGGAGTTGTGGAGAGATTGCTGAGTTAATATTTGAAAAGGTTCCTTTGATAAAGGGACAAAGGGCTATTTCTGTGCCTATTATCCATATGGGGCTGCAGATATAATTAGCAGTCATAAAATTATCCAGCCCCGAATGGAAACCAATCGAAGCATTTGACTGGCTGATGTGTTGGTGGGGAAATGCCACGTGCTGAGGGTGGGCTGCTTTTGTGAGGAGGACCTTGTGGACTCTGTCAATCTCCAGGATCACTTGGTGAAAGGAGGGCTCTTCAGAGGAAAGGGATGCTCCCCGTCTCCTTTTCAGAGAAGAGCTACTCTTCTCCCAGATCCTGAGTTCAGTTCTTCGCGACTTATATCTAAATCCTTTTACTGAGCCATCCTGTTTCTATTTTTTTATTTTAAAGACGCCGGGTACAATTCAGGACTGAGTACACAAGTGATCATGGTACGGGTAGTGTTTGGTCCCCACATCACCTGGTTTGAGATAAGGTACCCTCACTGATGTTATGTTCCCCACCCCCCAGCTCCCAGGCAGTTTCCAGCTACTGCTGATCCCTTTCTTACAGTATTATGGTAAATGCTCAGGGTCCACTTATGAGTGAGAACAAGTGGTACTCAGTTCTTTGTTTCTGTGGTAAATCACTGAGTATTAGAGACTCCGAATCCATCCAAGTTACTGCAGAGTTCATACTTGTGTCCTTTAAGCCATCCTGTTTTCAAAGACATTAACAGAGAAGTAACAGAAGGTGGCCCTGAGTTGCATGGCCTGGTTATCAAAGGGTTTAAGGCAGCTTGGGTCCCTTCTCCCTCACTTCCAAGCACCTAGCTCAGGGCTGCCTCCTTCCACAGCTCTGCAGTTTCCAGACACCATTCCCACTGCCTTCCTCCACTTCTGTGGTAGAAGAAAGTTCAAGATGTGGGAACGCACCACTTAAGTACCAAAGGTAATACTCCGTTGCCAATAAGGCCACGAGAAACAGAACCGTGTTCTAAATATTTCTGAAAAAGACTGTCATTTCTGAGTGATACTTGCCAGTAAGGTGGGAAAATAAGCGAGTTCCACAGGCCCAGGGTTGACGTGAGGAATAGAAACAGGCAGGGCGTCTCATGGATTTAAGACTCAGAGCTTCCTGCTGTCACTTGGAGGAAGTACCAGGAACATGTGCCGCTTCTGTTTTGGATCTGTGTGAGTTGATATGCTTTTACTTGGGCTTGATTGTGTGTGTGCGTGTGTGTGTGTGTGTGTGCACGTGCATGCATACACACATGCTCGTGTAAGTAGCAAGTTCAGTGCAACTGCCTTTGGAGCAATAGTTCATTCTTTGCAGCCAGTACCTCACTACCTCCCTTGACAGCAGGCTCGCTGCACAGCTGTGAACTGTGACTCCAGACAGGTACAGGAACTGTGACTTCAGCCCAACCCTGTGGTTGCAAGCACATCCACACGCCTTGACAGGAAGGGCTTCCAGAATGTCATTTGCAAGTCTCAATAAATCCACACTCAACCATAGCATTTTTTCCATGCTTTGGTGAAGTAACTGCCAAAGGCCGTGTTTCGTCTCTTAAAACGTATTTATAGAAAAGAAGTAGTCTACATGGATAGGAAGCACAAGTTCTGTGGACATCAGACCCCTAAAATAATACCTTTTTGGCCCCCAAGTGAAAAGGAGACTCTTGTGCTTTGCAACCATTCCTGAGATAGAGGTCTTAGGAAGGAGGAAGGTGAGGGATTGGGTTTTAGGAGTGTGAATTTTTAAACTTGTGCTTTGGGGAGTATGTTGCGTGGAAAGGAAAAAGGTGCTAAGCCTCAGATGGCCTCCTGCCCCTAATTCAGAGAAATGGAACATTAGACGTTCCTTTTGCTTGAGGCCATTCTTCCACTGTGGAATTCGTTGGGCTCTAATGACCCCCAGCAGCTTTCCTTCTGTCCCCAGGCTGCAGCCGAGCCATCCCGAGAGTGTTTCTCCGTCTCCCACAGGACTGTAAGTTTCTTGAGTCTGTGTCTCAATTTCATTTGCATCTCAACACGTGGAACAAGGCTGGGTACCTATTAGGCAGTCAGATTCTCCTCCTCCTCCCCTGAGCCCCGTCATTCCCTGTCAAGAGAACAGGGCTGTGTCCTTTAGGGGGTGTGGCCAGCCACAGACCTGAGGAGGCGTGCGAAGCTTCAGGTAGGGAGGTGCAGGAGGACGGTGGGGAGTTGTTTGTTCCTGAGGCTGCCTGGGCCCCAACCAGCCTCACAGGACACTGGTACCACCTCCCCACCTGGACTTGGGCATCTCTGGCCCTGCAGACCAATGAGGGTTGTGTAGAGGTTTTCTTCTGTGGCCACACTAACAACAGGTGCAGAGGCGCTGTGTTTCTGTTTCTGAAAATAGTCCCTGGAAGGAAGGAAGTGGTCAGGCCAAATAGCCGGTTTTAGCAAAAATGTTAAGTCTGTCCAAGAACCAGGGCTGTGCTGTGCTGTGGAGGGATCAAGACACAGGCCATCTCAGAGTTCACATAGTCGGAAAAGAGCACATTCTAGAGTCTTTAGACTAAGTTTCTTCGGCATAAAACTGTGCTTCCATTCCTGTAAGCGAGCTGCCCTTTGGAGTTGTGGTCAGTTTCCCCATATCTGCTTTCTAAACATGTTCAGACAGAGACTGCTGGCTCTGTGGAATGTATTGTGCTGGGGTTGTGCAAATGCCGCTTGGTTAACCCCTGACATGCACGGCTGGAGAAACACGACTGTTACATGCAACCGCCTGTGTAGCAAAAACAGTCGATTTTAGAAACACAACTGTTTTTGCAGGTGCAAAAAAATTCCAGGATGATAGCATCTCTAAGTTTCAGTTTTGGTTGAGAAGCACTTTTTAAAATCTAAACACCCAAACATCCACACAACATGAATCATCAGGTAAAGAGGGTACCCAAGATGTTCCATCTACCAGAAGCTTGGGTCATGGATCTGAGAAGGCTCTTATTCTCCAAACGGTCTCTAATGTGGCAGTTCAAAGGCACTGACATTTCAAATCCACACGTTACACTGGAACATAGTGCCTGGCGTTTCAGGATAATGTTAGCGGCGAAAAGGGGGTCGTTTCCTTATGGTTAGTGATGACTAAGCCTTGATTCAGTCCTAGAATTAACGCTGATCCATATTGCTAGGTCAGTGGGCCAGTGCCACAGGTATGTAAAGAATTGCACGGAAATTAGACTAGGAAAAATAGTTTATTTTAAAAGTAGATTGGCAAGAGAGAAGGTGAATCCACCTCTCCAAGATGGAGAGGGGAGGCCAGAGTTTAAAGAAAGCATGGCCACCAGAACTTGAGACTAGGGGTCTTTTAAAATTCCTTTTGGACGTGGGCAGGGCAGGCAGGCATTCACAGGAGCCGATTTCATGGTGGTGGACAGCAGTTGGATGGGGGGTGTCAGTCACAGATGAGAAAGGCAGGTAAGCACAGGAACTGCTGCCATGGTGATGGGGTGGTGGTCTGTGTCATGTAGGTCACGAAGAGCTGATCGCAATAGATTAGGTCAACTTGGCCCTTTATGGCAGGAAGACAAATACTTGGGATAAAAGAACAAAGCGTGCTTGGGGGGTTGCAAGACAATGATCAGTAACCACCTCTGGGCCCTTGTCAGTGATTAGAGAGTGGGTTTAAGCTGTTGACTAAAGTCATTACATTTTCTTTTCTTTTTTTTTTTTTGAGTTGGAGTCTCACTCTGTCACCCAGACTGGAGTGCACTTCCGCCTCAGCCTTCCAAGTAGCCGGAACTACAGGCACGTGCTACCATGCCCGGCTAATTTTTGATTTATTGTAGAGATGAGGTCTTGCCAAGTTGTCCGGGCAGGTCTCAAATCCGCGGGCTCAGGCAATCCACTCACCTCAGCCTCCCAAAGTGCGGGATGACAGGCTGAGCCACCGAGCCCGGCCTACATTTTCAGTTTTGGTTGAGAAGAACTTTTTAAAGTTTTAGCTTTTTTACTCTTTCACTTAATCCCTACAGTCCAGACTTCCCTAGTGCTACAAATCTAGAACTCATCTTCACGCTGCAGTATCTTTGGGAAGTTCATGTGTCATGTGCTTTTTTTTTTTTTTTTTTTTTGAGGCAGTTTCACTCTGTTGCCCAGGATAGAGTGCAGTAGCACAATAGCCTCAGCCTCCTGGGCTCAAGCCATCTTCCTGCCTCAGCTTCCTGTGTAGCTGGGGGATACAGGCATGTGCCACTATGCCTGGCTAATTTTTTAATTTTTTTGTGAAGATGGGCCTCACTTTGTTGCTCAGGCTGGTTGTAACCTGGGCTCAAGCCATCCTCCCACCTCAGCCTCCCCAAATGCTGGGAATACAGATGTGAGCCACTGCACCCAGCATGTTTCATGTTTTTAATGTAATTGTGACGGACAGAAGAGATTTCACAGGGTCAGTTCTAACATTTTCAGGATATAGGCAAATAGGAATTTTAGCCAAAAATTCAAAATACAACCCAAAGCTGTGGTTTGCATCTTACCTGGTGGCTTCAGGGGTCATGTGCAACGTGATGGCTATAATGTGGGGAGGAAGCCACAGGCTGACTGAACAGATTTGTGTTTTCAAACTTGTATTCGCAAGGTTAAAGCCATGTCATTCCAAGTGCCTTTCCTTGGCAGCTCATGAATTGAATTACTGTAACCATTCATCTTGATTTGCCCAGAACTGAGGGGGTTCCCAGGATGTGAAATTTTTAAATACTAAAATTGAGAAAGTCTCAGACAAACTGGGAGGAACTGGCCAGCCTAGATTTAATCCTGAGATACACAGGACAAATGACATTTTGTGTTTCTGAGGATTTTTTCAAACCCAGGTATAAGTTTCATGAGGAGGAGTTATTGGGGATATCTTGTTGATGACTCTATTACTAATGCATTAATTTAATGTGTTTTGTTAAGAAAAGATTTTGTTCATTCAACACTATTTACTGAGTCCTTTCTATTTGCTGTTTCTGTTTTAGATGTTACAGAACTGTTACAGACGTGAACAAAACAAAGTCCTTGTTCTAACAAAGCTTAGCTTCTAGTAAGATGGACTTTTAACAATAAATAAAAATAATCTTTGGATGACAATACATGCTATGGAGAAAAATAGAGCCAAATGGGGTGATGGAGCTATTCAAAGCTTTCATTTTAGAACTTAAAAGATGGATTGCAGGGTTGGTGGCTGTAAAGCACAGCAGTTAGAGGGAAAGAAGGAAAACAGTGCATATCAGCAGGGCTCAGCTGCAGGAAACAAAAACCGCTAGCTATTTTAAGCAGAAAGACACTGAATAGAGAAGTAGGTGCTTAGGACTTTGTTGAAAAGACTAGAGGAGCTGACTTTCTGGTGGCTTCCACCTGCCATCACCGAAAAGGTGGGGAATCAAGAGACTGTCACTGGAAATACCGACTCTGAGATTACACTGCTGTCGCTGAAATCCGCTCATCAGAAAGTCCCAGTCGCCACCACCTTAACTGTCTCTTGATACCCATTAAGTGAGTGACTCAGCAGTTGAGACCTACTTTAAAAAGTCCCCATGTCTCCATAGTCACATCCAGCGATGGTCACAGCCCATCAGCAGGAAGGTGGCTTCTGCCTCGGTTCTGACTTTCAAATCTCTTGCAAGTGCATACGATCGGTAGAATTTACAGTTTAGAACCCTGGCTGGCTCTAGATGTCCAGCTTTTGCAGTAGAGGAGGACACACCAGAAGGAGGTGAGAATGGGTGCTGACACCAATCACACCTCCAGAAACCACTCTGCCGGGAATACCAAAGGGAGTGAAAAATCCAAGGTAAGAACATCCAGAGAATGACATCTTCCCACGTACCCCAGTGCATATGGGAAGGCAACATATGTCGTGGGAAGGGAACAGGCTTTTGAAATCAGATAAACCTGGGTTCTGTCCTCTCTTACTTGCTAGTGACTTTGGACAAATCTTTGAATACTTATGAGATGTTTTCTTCATATATAAAATGGGGACATTAACATCTTACTTGCAAGGTTGTTGTAAAAATTAAATAAGATAGTGCTATGAGATTATGGGGCACATGGTAGGCACTCAATTATATCAACCATACAATTTGCATATAAAATAACTCATTTTCAGAACTTGGAGCACTGATTTCAAATTACCCATCCTCTCCCAGACTTACATGAATTCAAGGTTTCGCCACTGAGGATCCCAGAAGCTCAAATGTTACAATTTCTCCATGGCTAAAATTACTCTTTCCCTCCCCCTCTACATCCTGAAACGTCCTTTATTGAGTAAGCTTGATTCTGAAAGTTGTTGAGTGTCTTGGAAGACGCTGAGAATTTATTCCTTTCTGGTCGAAGTTGAAGGGGATTAAAAAACTGCTGATAATTACTTTTATTTTTTAAAAAAACAGATTCAAACACATTTTTCAAGCTCATTCTAAAACCACCAGGTGGAATTAAATTAACTTTGGATGACTGACTTGATTCTAAGTTGCTTCATTCTGGGTCAGCAGTACCATGTCCCGTGCAGACCAATGTGTATTACAGTTCCCACCAGATTCGTGGGATGCATGACCTTTTCACTTTGCAATATTGAAAGTGGGAATATTTCAACATATTTCCAAAACAGAGCATCAAAGTGTTAAGCTTTTGTGGGCCTTCTTCCCGTCCTAGGATCTTACCCTAGCTCAAGGACAGGATAAGGGAGCTTGTGTGGCTGATGCTTTGTTCAGACCCTCACCTGTGCCAGGTGTCAGGGCAGGAGCACACCTTCCACCGGATCTGTTTGCCTACGTAGATTAACATAAAGGCTGAGGAGCCTTCCTGGAAAAGAACTAGAAGAACACGCAGAAACTGGATCCCAGGAAGAGAATCTAGCCTGAGAATGTGACCAGCCTTGTCAATTAGGCTCTGACGGTGGTGAGAGCTGTTCTTGGTACATTGTCCTGTTGCTTGAGCTCATAAAGACACCTGCCCACTTTGAGAGAGAGCGTACCTTGAAGAGAGAATGACAGAAGATATGGAAAGCTGCCACCTCTGAAGCGGTGGTTTCCCTAGCTATTTCTTAGTGGCCTGAACCTGGGTGGCAGATTAAGTAGAAGATGAGACCTACTGTGGAGATGACAGAGGCAGGGGGCCGGTAAAAGTTTCCAGACATTCTGAAGGAGGATTACATCCGTAGACACTGTGGTGTGAATGTTTGTGTCCTCCCAAAATTCATATGTTAAAACCCACTCCCTAATGCAGTAGTACTAAGAGGTGGGACCCTTAGGGGGTGATTACGTCATGAGAGCACCAACCTTACAAATGGGATTAGTGCCCTTATTAAAAAGTCCCAGGGAGGCTTGTCGGCCCCTTCTGCCATGTAAGGACTCATAGAAGGCACCATGTATGAGGACTAGGCCCTCACCAGACACTGAATCCGTTGGCGCCTTGATCTTGGACCTCCCAACCTCCAGAACTGTGAGCAGTATGTTTCTATTGTTTATAAATTACACAGCCTAGGGTATGTGGTTATAGCAGCCCAAAGTGACTAAGACAAGAGGGCAAGCAGAAACCTCAGCCAAGGAATGAGAATTGGCCACAAGCTGCAAGGTCATAGGCAGGCAGCCAGCCCTGGGTAGTAGCAGCTCCAGGGCTGGGGATGGAGGAAGTGTGCTTCGGGGAGACACGGGTGGAGAATCTAAGATACTAGAGGCGGAAGGGACCTTGGAAATTGGTAGTAGTGTCGGGGCACTGCCATTGAATTTGTGAGGTCGGGCTTTCCAGTTTAGGACAACTAGTACAGTAGTAGTATGACATCATGTGTACCTACAGGTTGGGAAGCCGGTTGTTTTCATAGTGATGTGACCATTATGATGTAAAAACGTATCTCTTTCATTTCTTCAAGATATTCTCAAAATTTTGTCTCTTGCTTCCTTGTTTCTCTTTACTGCCAACTCTGCAAGGAGCACCACCCCTTTTCTGTGAATCTGATTTTCCTCCAGAAGCTGTGTTTCTCTGGGGCTAACACCTTTACTTACACTGAAGACCCCAGAAGAGAATAAATGCCACACCTACCTTCCCTCCCAGACTCTCCTAAAGGATGAGCTTTATCCAGCAAAAGAAAACTGGGGAAACTTCAGCTAGAGGACTGCTGATGAAATTTAACGTATTTAATTGTATAGCTAAGACTAAAACAACGGATATTGTTGAAATAATAACATGTGTTACATGTTCTCACAGAGTAGAAAGAGTGCAACTAAATAACGTAGCAGGAGAGGCAAAATTGAATGATATTATTGCCAATTGCCTATTACACCACTTAAAATAGAACAGATAGTGAATGTTGAGTAAGAAAAAAAGACAAAGGTATTATAAAATATACAAACTTAGAGGTATCAAAATGTTTCTGCATCAAAACAGCTATGAAAAAATATCCTGATTCAACATTATGGCTCTGGAAATGACTCAATTCAGTGATTTGGAGAGAGAGAGAGAGAGAGAGGAAATATTTACACATCACAATATGGGGAGATGGGGAGGTGTGTCTAGAAAGAAAATGGTACTTTGTCTCATTGCTTTGCTTTTATTACAATATTCCATCTATTTTAAATTTTATAAAAATGACGATACTGTATGTGATTTTTAATGATGAAGAGAGAAAATGGGCTCACAAAGGTTAAGAAACACTAATCTGAAGGAGTTTCCAGAATAACTGCAGCCAATTTGTACCTCTTCACACAACCCTTGAATTCAGCAGTAGCACAAGAAAACCGCACATGGTTCGTGCCTTCAGCATTAGAAGACAAAGGATATCCCAAACTTTAAACCACCAATAAGTAGAGAAATAAATCCCATATTCCAACGGAGCTCCCATTGTTTGCCACTGTAAACAGGGTACAGAGAGTGAGAGAGAGGAGACAAAATCTCCAGGAAAAAGAGTAAAGAAGACACAGATATAGCATAAGCAAAGTCACCCCCAGAAAGCATAAGTTTCAATACTGAGTGATATATTCGCAGCACAGACGAAAGGAGTTTGGAAGTGAGAACCAGAAGTAGCAGCTTCAAAGGAGCACTGCTTCTTGGGGAGAATCAGACTAAGAGGTGGTTCCCTTAGGGACTTGGCAGTGAAGAGAAACAGAGAGGAACTAAGAGAAAAAAAATTGAGGCTCTTGCAGAAATGAGAAAGAAAGAACACATGATGACCCCTTGCCCCACACTGCTCACTTCTGCACTGTACTGACAGGAGAGAATATTCTGAGTTAAGAACTCTGTCCACAAAGTTTTACAGAATAATTTTTTAAAATTACCTAACTCTTGGCCAGGTGTGTTGGCTCAAGCCTGTAATTCCTGCACTTTGGGAGGCAAAGGCGAGAGGATTGCCTGAGTCCAGGGTCTGAGACCAGCTTGGGCAACATGGTGAGACCTTGTCTCTACAATAAATCAAAAAATTAGCCAGGTGTGGTGGCGTGTGTCTGTAGTTCCGGCTCCTTAGAAGGCTGAGGCAGAAGGTCGAAACTGTGGTGACCATGAGCAGGCCACTGCACTCCAGCCTGGGTGACAGAGTGAGATTCTGGCTCCAAAAACAAACAAACAAAAAAACCTAACTCCATAAAGAGCTACTATTGTAAGAACACAGAAAAATGAAAATCAGAACAGTTTAACCGGTGAAAATTCTTCACCCAAACCAACCACGGAACAGAAAAAAACTGTAACTCAACAATCTAAACTGAAGTAATTATGTTCAAACAACTGGAGTTATTTAGGGGGAGGGAAACCCTAGAATCAGGAATTTAAGAACTAAGACCACAAATGGACACACCAAAAAAATGCAACAGGAATGGATTGACCTAGGGAATTAAATTGAAAGAAAACTACAAAGCCATCTCAAAAATGAAGAATAAATTACAAAGTGCTCA
>CAUYQG010056181.1:0-18541 GCA_963574415.1 Tarsius wallacei | reverse complement strand
ATGGTGTTTAGACATAAGGTTCTATAAGTTTATAATCGTAGGCATAAGATTTAAGTGTAAGTGAAAGTTTATATGTAGGTGATTTATAAGTTTGTTTTTCAGGGTTTGGGATACATATTAAAGTTTTAGTATATAAGAAGTCGAAGAGTTTAGATGTAGAATTTAAGTGAGTAAAACAGATTTTATGTAACAACCAAAACTACCTTGAGGCCTGAAAAACATCACTGAAAGTTCTTCCAAGCTGTTTTTTCCTTAGAAATAAAATGTTCCAAATAGGAAGACAATGAAGGAATTCGACAAGAGGAAACTACCAAAGGGGCCTGAAAGACCAAGAGTGCCTCATCCATGAAAAAAGGAACATCTGCACCTGTCTGCACGAGGTGTTTCGCCAGGTGTGGAAGGGTCCCCAGGTACACATTCTTCCACACAAAGACTGCTCCAAAGTCTTGGGCTGAAAACTGTTGCTCTGGCCCCCAGAGACTTTATTATGGAAATAACCTGTTTCCCTGGATAATTTGAATAAGGAAGTTAGTAAAGAGTTAAATTTGTTAGAAAAATCATAATATGTATTAGTTAACTTGGGATATAAATTCTGTTTTAAAGTTGTTTAATGAGAAGCTTTATATTTTTGTAATTTTGAGATTTTATATTGGCAGGTTGCCGGGACTGTTTTTTACAGGGTAGCATCATTGTGTTGGGATAATGTTGTTTTGGGTGGAAATAGTCTCTGCCCTTAGAGAGAACATTAGCCAAGCACAGAGTAGAATATTTAAACATAAGCATCATTTTAACATCACAAAAAATCCATGTAATTTGTTGTAAATGATTTGTTTTGTAATGATTTTAACTTGCTCTGTGACAATAACTTGCAGAGATTATTTCCCTTGTAGAGAGAAATATAAGCTCGCTGCTAGCTCACAATAAAGGGCATCCACATTAACAGGTGTCCAGTCTCTCTTTCTCTCTCTCCCCTTTTTTTCTTCTCCTCAAACACCTATGCCGTCTCC
This sequence comes from Tarsius wallacei, assembly GCA_963574415.1. NCBI lineage: Eukaryota > Metazoa > Chordata > Mammalia > Primates > Tarsiidae > Tarsius > Tarsius wallacei. The sequence continues at coordinate 17,534 of CAUYQG010056181.1, read as the reverse complement.
ACCTTTGGGGTACCCCGGACTCTGCGGGAGCAAGACTCCGGCAGTTTTCTTTCTTCTTAGTCAAAACTTAATAAAATTTTGTTGGGTCCCTTAAAATCATCACAGACTCCAGGCACTGTGCCTCCTGTGCCTAAGTCCTTCCTGAGGAGAGGAAAAAAAGGAAAACCACAAATTCCTGTTTCCTCTAGTTAACAAAGCTCCCTTAGCTTTGGGGATCAAAATTTCTAGGTCAGAATAGTGGCAGATTAAGTGACTCTGTAAACAATAAAGCTTTATTTGACCTGATCCCACACTGTTAATACACCACCTTTTATACAATATTTTCTCAGTTTCTTTTTTTTTTTTTTTTTGAGCTGGAGTCTCACTTCGGTCGCCTAGACTGGAGTGCAGTGGCCACTCCCGGCCACCAAAGCCTTGACCCGGCGGGCTCCAGCGATCCTTCCACCTCAGCCTTCCAAGTAGCTGGAACTACAGGCGCGCGCTACCACACCCGGCTAGTTTTTTGATTTATTGTAGAGATGAGGTCTCGCTGCCCAGGTGGGTCTCAAACCCGTGGGTTCAGGTAATCCACTCACCTCAGCCTCCCAAGGCGCGGGATTACAGGCTGAGCCACCGAGCCCGGCCTCAATTTATTTCATAGCAATAACATCATGTTGAAGAGTTTGAACCCAGCAGCTTGATGTAAAACAATCCTAAATTTGTTGACTGTATTTTCAATTTTCCATAGGATTATTCTCAATCTAATAGAATATTAAAAGTCCAATTCTTTTTTCATTATTATAAAGTGAACCTGACAATTGCCTTTTAGTTACAATTTTTAAATCTCTGTATAAAGAGTACATCACACATGTGATCGACTTAATCATACCTACCTCAATTAGTTAAGTTGGTGAGACCCAACACTGTTGAAACTGTGTCCAAAGATGCAGATGAAAACGGAAAGCATTTATTTTTCTTTTTTTTGAGTCAAAGTCTTACTCTGTTGCTCAGGCTGGAATGGTGGTGCTATCATAGCTCACCACACCCTCGATCTCCTGGGCTCAGGCAATCCTTCCACCTCAGCCTACTGACTTGTTCGGACTACAGACACACACCACCACGCTTGACTAATTTTTTAATTTTTTTGTAGAGATGAGGTTTTGCTATGTTGCCTAGGCTGGTCTTAAACTCCTGGGCTCAAGTAATCTGCCTGCCTTGGCTTCCCAAAGTGCTGGGATTACAAGTGTCAGCCACCACACCTGGCTGAAAACTAAAAGCATTTCTTTAATTGTATAGTAATACATTGCAATCGTGCAACTTTCTATATTTTTATTTTTCTATTCTTTTTATCTTTTTTTTTTCTTTTGAGTAGGAGTCTCACTCTGTTGTCCAGGCTGGAGCGCAATGGCATGCTCACAGCCACCGCACCCTCGACCTGCTGGGCTCAGGCGATCCTTCCACCTTAGCCTTCCAAGTAGCTGGAACCAAAGGTGTGCCACCATGCCCGGTTAATTTTTTTGATTTATTGTAGAGACAAGATCTCACCAAGTTGCCCAGGCTGGTCTTGAATCCTCTCCCCTCCACCTCCCAAAGTGCTGGGATTATGGGTGTGACCCATGGTGCCTGGCTTATACATTTTTCAAAGCCCTCTCTCTTTGCTGATTGGGTATCTATCATCTCCATATCAACATATCTAAAACTGAACTTCTCATTTATATTACCTCTCTCTCTTGACTTACCCGATGTATTCAGCTGGTAGTACAATTCCGGTCACTCTAGCTTGAATCTAGTATACCTGCCTCTCCTCCCTAACACCAACTTCTTTTTTTTTTTTTTTTTGAGTTGGAGTCTTGCTCTGCCGCCCAGACTGGAGTGCAGTGGCCGCTCCCGGCCACCGCAGCCTCAACCTGCTGGGCTCCAGTGATCCTTCCGCCTCAGCCTTCCAAGTTGCTGGAATTACAGGTGCGCGCTACCATGCCCGGCTAATTTTTTTTTATTACTGTAGAGATGAGGTCTCACCAAGTTGCCCAGGCGGGTCTCGAACCCACGGCCTCAGGCAATCCACTCACCCCAGCCTCCCAAGGTACAGGATTACAGGCTGAGCCACCAAGCCGGCTTAATCCCAACTTCTAATTGGTTAACAAGTTCTATTGATTCTTCACTGCAATATTTCACATGTTTATGTTGTCCACGTCCAATCTTACCATCCCTTCTCTTCTCTGAATTAGAATTTTTGTAATGGACTCCTAACTGGTCTCACTCAAGCAACTCCTTCTTCAATCCATCTGACACTTTGCCATCACATCAATTTGTTAACATGGTAATCATATTATCCAAAAGTGTTCAATGGCTCCCAGCTACCTACAAGATAAAACTGGCCATTTATTTAATGTCTAATGGCCATTCTTCTATAGTTTAATAGCCAGCTGTACTGGTTACTCTCAGACTTTCTTGTATACTTTTTGATGAAAGTCTTTCCCCGATTGCTGTGGTCAGTCTGGTCTTTCATTTGGAGTGTCCCTTCTTCGTATTAATGTAGCTCAAGTCAACCTTCTCTATGAAGCTTTTCCTGAGTACTCATTCCATAATGGTTGTGCCCTTTGGATTTTTCACACTTATTGTCAGTACTACCATGATTTAAAACATATAATAGCTGCCTTTTGTAGCTAGCTTTATTTTATTTATGTATTTTTGTCTCCTGAACAGATGATAAGCTCCCTAAGGGCCCAGAGGCTGTCTGATTTCAACATGTATGGCCAGATAGTATGTTTCCACTAAATAATTGACTGATAAGGGGAAAATATTTTTGATTGACTTTTTCAATTTCCATGTAGATACTGGCAACATACACACATACACACACACATGAATATACTATACACACACACATATACGGAAGTGCCAAAAAAAATGTATTCACATTTTAAAAGATGTTATCTATGTATGACTTTTAGTTCACTGTAATCAGAAATGTCTGGACGTTGATGGCAATCACTTTGAGCACCTCTTGTAATTGCAGAAATCAAACGTGACTTGTATTCATCTTTTGTTATTGGTATATGTTGAGTACTACAATTTTAATATAGTTTTTTCCATTTTCATAAAATGTGTATACATTTTTTGGCACCCTCTATGAACACACACACACACACACACAAATATACACATATATAAAATAATATGAATTTACTTAATGCCACTGCATTGTACACTTAGAAATGGGTAGGATGGTAAATTTTACTTTGTGTATTTCATTACAGTTAAAATTTAAATATATATGCCAAAGTCTATGTTCTATATATCTTCAAATTATATCTGAAAACTTTAATGCACTATCTACCTAGTTTATAAACTATGAGTGAGTTGGAAGAAAACACTGGTTCAAGTCCTGGCTCTCAGAGACCAGTTATTAAACTTTAGGCAAGTTGCTTAACCTTCTGAGCCCAGTCTGTAGAACGAGCGGGTGGCTTCACCGGATGATCTCCAAAGGCCCTGTTCTAACAGTCTATAACTCTGGAGAGCACACATCATCTTCAGAATTATGGGAGAAAATCCTCTATCTGGCTCCCATCCCAGAATTGCAAACCAAGGCACACTAAGAGAGCGGAACCTGTTCCACTCCCAGCCCCACGGATTCTAAAAACAGTCTGGGAAACTGGTAGCAGCTGTGAATTTGGAGGCCTGTGCTTCGGCCCCACCCCAGCTGTGCCTCTGTTTTGGGAATTCCGGCTGCACTTGTACTCAACCAGCATCCTGTCCTCGTCGCACTCGCTGTCCCCAGGCTTACTGGGAAGGGATAAACCTCTGTGTCTGGGGTTCACTCACCAGGCCTCCAGCTTTTTCTATGGGGCGGAGGAGGGGTGGGCAAAAGGAAACTTCCTCCCTCTACTGCAACACATCCAGGAATGCTTGAGAAAACAGGTCTCATTCATTAACTTTGCAAGATTTTTTAACAGTTTAATAACTTCAAATTTTAAGGGTTGGAACTTTTTTCTGTTTTGCAGTTCCAAAAATCATTTAAAATATATACTTTTTCAACTTTCCCACTTTTGGAAAATAATACTGTTCTGATGGTTGTCCTTTGAAATTAATGATAAAAGCTAAGGTATTTTTTTTCTCAAAGTAAAAGAGTAAAAGTAGTTTTGCGTTAGTTTGCAAAAATCTCTAGTTTATTCTTTAGCTCAGGGCAGTAACAATAACTGCAAATCTGTCAACCAAAAAGACTGTAATATGAATAGCCTTTAAGAGTGCAAGCACATTGTAAAATCCCAAAGGCTCAACTTCTAAATGCAAAGGAGAGGCATGGGGATTGTCATCTTAATTGTAGTTCACTTGCCTACCAAGGCTTACAAGGAGTCCTGAACAAAGGGTAAAGCCAAATACTTGAGGCCTGAGATCATCCAACTGTCAACTAATCTTTGTTTTAAAAAAGAGAGAGAGAGAGAGAGAAATGTCTTACTGTCATTCTTCTCAGTAAGTATTTAATGATTTAGTGACCTGCTGATTTCTCTATGGGATTTAAGACTATCTATGTAAAGATTAAATAAAATGGTAACTAAGTGAACGAGAAAAGCTGTACTAAAGAAAAATTATAGATTAGAAAGAAAAGAGATTAAGAAACAAAAATATATGTGTAAATGTTTGCATATTTCTTGGCAATGATGAATCTTCGTTTAATCATCGTTAAATGTTATTTGTTACCAGGTCATTAACACTAGAAGATTCTCCAAGAGCTATTCCATTAAAAGGCTCACTCCAGATGTGCCAGAATCCTGCATATTTTGCTTATCTTCCTTCACCTAGCGATAAGGTAGTAAAGACCAGAATGTGGCTTGTCCAATATTAACTACAGGGGTCACTGCATCACAGAGCCAAGATTCCTAGGACTAACCTCTTTAAATTCTAGGAGTTGCGATGTTCATTTTTCTTTGTGATTGATTAACCGCCTCCAGTTGGCTGAATGAATAGTATGGTTTCTTCATGTCACCTCTCTGGACTTGACCTCCAGCCTCTCAGTGGTTACCTTTTGAAGCCAAATGTTTGGACCATGCCAAATAGAGATTCAGGGGTTACATTCATTTTTCTGGTTATGTTGGGAAAAAAAGTTTTTCTAATACCTGTTGTATAGTTTTGTGATTACACTGCAGTTTCTTCAGAAAATTCAGGATTACCTTATATTTTTCCAAGAATATCATAACCAAGACATTTTTTTAAATATCCAAAGTAGAATTTAGGTGGAAAGACAACTATGAGAAAAGAAAACTGAGTCCCAGCTTGTTTGTCAGTTTCCCTAAAAACTAAACTTTTTCTCTTTAAGCAAGATGTTCGTTTAGCCTACAAGTTGGAGTGGAGGTAGAAAAGGCCGCAGAAGAATTCTTCCAGAGGAGAGAGGATTAATGTTTCTTCTAATCAGAGACAGAAAACTAAGAGCTGGGTGACAGCTCATATACTAAAGAATGTTGCCCATGGGTCAATGTTTTCAGAGCTATATTTCTTCACTGGAAGCTGGCCTTGGGTAAACACGGAGCAGTAGACTTCAAGAATGGAGTGTGTGGATTGCCTGAGCCTGAGGGTTCAAGACCCGCCTGGGCAACTTGATGAGACCTCATCTCTACAATAAATCAAAAAATCAGCCGGGCGTGGTAGCGCACACCTGTAGTTCCAGCTACTTGGAAGGCGGAGGTGGAAGGATTGCCGGAGCCCACCAGGTCGAGGCTGCGGTGGCCGGGAGCGGCCACTGCACTCCAGTCTGGGCGACAAAGTGAGACTCCAACTCAAAAAAAAAAAAAAAAAAAGAATGGAGTGTGGAAGGAAGAGAGAGGCGAGACAGAGAACATGACTCCCAGATTCTTTTTTTGGCCATTTTTATCCTACTGTAAGAGCCCTGTATACTGATTTTCACTCAGCAGAGGAGATGATGGAAAAGAAGAAAAATTGATTTCTCTCCTTCTGAGGCTCATAATAAGCATGTCTTGTAACCTTAGAAGTCTTAAGTTAAATTATCTATTTAGATTTATTTCATGAGAATTTTAAATAATTTCACACATTGCTGTCTAAACAGAAGAGGCAACCGGTCACCTCACAGCACATGTCCTGGCTCCATTTTCAGCTCTACCACTTAGTGGTGTGTCTTTGGAAAAATATTTAACCTATCAGTTTCCTCATCTGTAAAATAATAATACCTCATAAGAGTGAGGAAGGAGTAAATGAATACAATGAATAAAGGCATTTAGCATCGCTCTGAAGGCATAATAGTCAATAAATTGTTGTCGTTTTTTAAGATTTTGTTCAAAAGTACCTGACCCATAGTCAATTTTTTTTTTTTTTTTTTTAGTCAGAGTCTCACTCTACCACCCAGGCAGGAGCAGCAATCCTTCTGTCTCAGCCTCCTGAGAAGCTGGGACTACAAGTCCAAGTCACCACACTTGGCTAATTTTAAATTTTTTTTGTAGAGAGGAGGTCTTACTATGTTGCACAGGCTGGTCTCAAACTCCTGGCATTAAGTGAGTCTCCCACCTGGGCCTTCCAAAGTGCTGGCATCAGATGTGAGCCACCACGCCCAACCTAAATTTTTTGAATGTTTTATTTTGGTTCTATTATGAAACTGGGCTAACTCTATAAACATCTTATTTTATTCTCAAGCTTTACAAATAGGTATGATATTTTTTTTTCTAGATAAGGAAACTGAAGCTTTATGCTCAGGACTGAATATTTGTGTCCCTCCAAATCCATATGTTGAGGCCCTAATCCCCAGTGTGATGATATTTGGAGGTGGGACCTTTGGGAGGTGTGGGGTTTAAATGAAGTCACGAAGGTGGAGCCTTCATGATGAGATTAGTGCCTTTATAAAAAGAGAGAGAGACCAGAACCATCTATCTCCCCAAAATGTGAGGATGCAACAAGAAAGCAGTCATCTGCAAACCAGAAAGAGGTCCTTTACTGGGAACTGAATTGGTTGCACCTTGATCTTGGATTTCCCAGCCTCCAGATCTGTGAGAAATACATTTGTGTTGTGTAAGTCACTAGTCTTTCTTTATCTGTAAAATGGGGATAACAGTAATAATATTCTATCTCACAGTGTTTTTTTTTTTTTGTTTGTTTGTTTGTTTTTGAGTTGGAGTCTCACTCTGTCGCCCAGACTGGAGTGCAGTGGCCGCTCCCGGCCACTGCAGCCTCGACCTGCTGGGCTACAGTGATCCTTCCGCCTCAGCCTTCCAAGTAGCTGGAACTACAGGCTTGCGCTACCATGCCCGGTTAATTTTTTATTTATTAATTGTAGAGATGAGGTCTCGCCAAGTTGCCCAGGCAGGTCTCGAACCCGCGGGCTCAGGCAATCCACTCACCTCAGCCTCCCAAACCGTGGGATTACAGGCTGAGCCACTGAGCCCGGCTTCTTTTTTTTTTTTTTTTTTTTCCCATCAGATTATCACTGGCATCCAGGCTGGAGTGCAGTGGTATGATCACTGCAACCTCAAACCTCTCGGCTCAAGTGATCCTGCCTCACCCTCTCAAGGAACTGGGACTACAGGCAGTACACTCCAATCCCAGCACTATGGGAAGCAAAAAAAATTTTTTAGAGACAAGGTCTCGCTATGTTGCCTAGGCTGGTCTTGAACTCCTGGGCTCAAGCAATCCTCCCACCTCAGCCTCCCAAAATGCCGGGAATACAGGTGTGAGCCACCATGCCTTGCCCGCTAGGTTTCAAAATCAATTGTACACAGTTTAAAAGGTCTAAAAAGGTGGGATGTGGTGGCATAGTTTATAGTTCCAGCTACTCAGAAGGCTGAGGCAAAAGGGTCACTTGAGCCCAGAAGTTCAAGGCCAGCCTGGGCAAAACATGACCTTGGATCTTTTTAAAAAAAAATTTTTTTTTAAGGCATGAAGTAGCAAATGCAATTGGGGTTAAGATGCCTACATGTTAACAAAATATTCTCATTTGAAATAAGGGTAAGCCAAGGGTAAATGAGTAAGTGGAAGTTTCTTAAACATGCTCAGTCTTATACAAATTAAATTTCTCAAGTTAGGAAATTGAATACTCTGACAATTAATTTTCACTGATGCCTTTGAAAAACCTCTGTAGGCCAGGCTCGGTGGCTCAGCCTGTAATTCCAGTACTTTGGGAGGCCAAGGCAAGTGGATTGTCTGAGCCCGCAGGTTTGAGACCAGCCCGGGTAGCTTGGCAAGACCTCATCTCTACAATAAATAAAAAATTAGCCAGGTGTGGTAGCAGACACCTGTAGTTCCGGCTACTTGGAAGGTTGAGGCGCAAGGATCACTGGAGCCCAGCAGGTCGACACTGGGGTGGCCGTGAGTGTGCCACTGCTCTCCAGCCTAGGCAACAGAGTGAGACTCCAACTCAAAAGCAAAAAATAAAAACCTCTGTAAAGAGGGGCCGGGTATGGTGGCTCACACCTATAATCCCAGCACTTTGGGAGGCAGAGGCAAGAGGATTACCTGAGCTCAGGGGTTTGAGACCAGCCTGAGCAACTTGATGAGACCTCGTCTCTACAATAAATTAAAAAATTAGCCAGGCATGGTAGTACACATCTGTAGTTTCAGCTACTTGTTAGGTTGAGGTGGAAGGATCACCTGAGCCCAGCAGGTGGAGGCTGTGGTAGCAGTGAGCATGCCACTGCACTCCAGCCTGGGAAACAGAGTGAGACCCCGACTCAAAAAAAAAGACACCTTGGTGCCAGGCATGGCAGCTCACACCTGTAACCTCAACATTTTGGGAGACTGCTTGAAGCCAGGAGTTCAAGACCAGCCTGAGCAACATAGCAAGACGCTATCTCCACAAAAAAATCTTAAGAATCACTCAGGAGGCTGAAGCAGGAGGATCACTTGAGCCTAGGAGTCAAGGCTGCAGTGAGCTATGATCGTGCCACTGCACTCCAGACCCTGTCTCTGAAACAAAAAAAAATGAAAGATAAAAGAGAGAAATCTTGGTTGGCAAATCATTTCTACACTTAAGTAATTCAAGACTGCATAGGAGCTGGGTATGGTGGCTCACACCTATAATCCCAGCTACTTGGGATGCTGAGGCAGGAGGATCACTTAAGTCCAGGAGTTCAAGACCAGCCTGCGCAACATAGTGAGACCATTTCTAAAAAAAATTTTTTTTTAATTGACTGGGCACGGTAGCACACCTGTAGTCCCCAATACTCAGGAGGCTGAGGTGGGAGGATTTCTTGAGCCAGGGAGCTCAGAGTTCAAGGCTGCAGTGAGCTATGATCATGCCACTGCACTCTAGCCTAGGCAACAGAATCTCTGGGATAAAAAAAAAGAAAAGGTCAGGTACGGTGGCTCACACCTATAATCCCAGCACTTTGGGAGGCTGAAGTGAGAGGACTGTCTGAGCCCATGGATTCAAGACCAGCCCTGGTAACTTGGCGAGACCTCATCCCTACAATAAATTTAAAAACTAGCCGGGTGTGGTGGCGCATGACTGTAATTCCAGCTACTTGGAAGGCTGAGATGGAAGGATCACCTGAGTCCAGCAGGTCCAGGCTGCGGTGGCCAATGTACTCCAGTCTGGGCGACAGAATGAGACTCCAACTCAAAAAAAAAAAAAAAAAGATAAGAAAAGACAACTCCATAGGAAAGCCTAATTGATAAACCAGAGTTAAAGCTCAAAGTCACTATAAGGGCACAACTTGTGTGGCATATTCTTCCCTGATCCTCAAAATGACTGTTGAACCTCTGCTACGGTTTGGAATATTTCGGTTGTGTGTGCTGGGAGTGGGGAGTTGGAAAGATGCAGTAAGTTGTTAATTTCTCATACCGATGGGATAGCACATGGTAGAAAAAGTAAAACGCCAAAATCCTGAAAAAGTTTCACACACATAGACAAAATGAGACAGCAAACTTGTGAATCAAGCATGATTTGGCATCTTTAAATGTAGAGCCAATTCTTTTCTAGTGCCAAAGCCAATGGCTTCTCCTGTAGATAAAATGGCTCGGTTCCTGAAAAAGCCCTGGACGCTGTTTCCCCACAATCCTATAATCTGTCAGAAGACAGAAAACAAAAAGAAGGCTGTGCAAGCCAGAAAAAGCAAATTATAACCAACAAGGAGCCAACACTTTACTTCAGACAGAAGGAGCTTTTCTATGCATCTTTGGAAGGGGAGAGACAAAAGAAACTTACCATTGCTCATATAATCAAGACAAACAACTAAACAATTTAACCAAATACCACCTTGGATTAGCATTTAATGCAACAGCCTGACTTCTCACTTCTTATTCATAGCCTTAAAGAATATTTCCAGTACTTATAAAAAAGAGTTAAAGGCTACAAAATACAAAGAACTTGTATAAGTCAATAAGAAAAAGACAACCAAAGGGGAAATATTCAAAGAACATGAGCTAGTAAAAAACAGAAGAAATATATAAGGTCAAAACTACATATATTCCAATTGTTAGGTAGTGGTAGAAAGTGCCTTTTCCATATAGTCCTAAGGGCATCTGTCTTGATAGCATTGCCAACTGCAAGCTTCCAGAGAAACTCTGACTAGTCTAAATGAAAAAAATTAATAATAATAAAGATAATGCTGTCTCTTATAAGTAATACATTCCTAAAAATATTTAGGATAGAAGCTTTGTGAAATACCTAATCTAGAAAGGAAACTATTAAATAGAATGGATACAGATAAACTACAAATTAAAACCAAGGAAACTAAAATTAGAATGTAAGATGAACCTTTACCTAAGAATATAAAACAATTGAAGCCAATCCTTCAGCCGACAAGGAACAAGGCAGATGATAGAAGCAAATAACAGAAGTCTCAATTCAACTACAGAAATAAAACATCTCCAAGGAAATAAGCTTAGTCAACTATACTTGCCATGAAAGCATGCCATTCAATGACTTGTGTTAGCAGTCACTAAATGCAAAAGAAAAACAAACAATGCCTGGGTACAGCAAAAGCAAGTAGTTACCACAAAAAGGAAAAGAAACCTAAGCCTTTTACTTGTCCTTGATACAAAGAGGTAATGAACTGTGAGAGAACTCAAATTCGCAAATAAAGATTCAATTCCAACCTGCATTAAAGCTAAAAACTTCATGGTACTTTGTTCTAAAATTAGTCATACACAGGTCACTATGCTGAAAAACAACATACAAAATCCCAACTGGGCTGTCAGCAGGGTAGAGTTCCGAGCAAGTCAGCAGACTATCACTTAACCATTTCGGTTTTCCCTTATCAGTTTTAGAAGACATTCCAATTTTCCTCTATTGTTAATGCCACTTTAAAGGATGAGAAAAATTTAGTTCAACGGATTCCAATTTCAAGTATTTTCTAAATACATGGTAGCTAGTGATGCCACTGATTCTATATTTAGACTCAGGTATGGAACAAGGAGTGCTAGTTTTGCCTGAAATGGCACCATGTCTCTCTTCAAAGCCTAATTGCAACCATTACCTAACCCTGCAACAGTGTCTTTATGATGTTGCCTACAATAAATTTAAATGCTTTTTCAGTATTTTTTGAGTGGCTCTTTTGAATGGCTATGATGCTTTAAATATAGACAAAAAACAACTCCCACCAATCTTTTAAACACTCAACATCAAACTGCCATAGGATGGCAGTCACATTCTCACTTGAACTGTAAAAAGCCAAGATGGTATAACTCTTGTAAGATGAAACCTCTAAAGTGATATGATAACTCTTTAGGAAAATATCTTTCTCTGTTTTTGTTTTAAAAGACAGGGTCTCACTCTGTCACCCAAGCTGGAATACAGTGGAGCACTCACAGCTCACTGGAGCCTTGAACTCCTGGGCTCAACCTCCTGCTACAGACTCCCTATTAGCTAGGACTACAGGTAGGCACCACCACACCCAGCTAATTATTTAATTTTTTGAAGAGACGGGGTCTTACTATATTGCCAAGGCTGGTCTTAAACTCTTGGCCTCAAGTGATCCTCCCACATTAGTCTCCCAAAGTGCTGGGATTACAGGTGCAAGCCACGACACCCAGCCAAAGTATCTCTTCAATAAAAAGTTGTTTCAGCCGGGCTCGGTGGCTCAGCCTGTAATCCTGCGCTTTGGGAGGCTGAGGTGAGTGGATTGCCTGAGCCCACGGGTTCGAGATCCGCCTGGGCAACTTGGCGAGACCTCATCTCTACAATAAATCAAAAAATTAGCCGGGCATGGTAGCACACGCCTGTAGTTCCGGCTACTTGGAAGGCTAAGCAGAAGGATCGCTAGAGCCCAGTAGGTCGAGGCTGTGGTGACCGGGAGCGTGCCACTGCACTCCAGTCTGGGCGACAGAGTGAGACTCCAACTCAAAAAAAAAAAAAAAAAAAAGTTGTTTCATTAGGGTTCCATAATCATTACATTCTAGAAATTAGGGTAGCAATATCTTTTCCCAAATTCTCAGCTATTTTTTTCCTCAAACAGTATTTATAAAAATATATCACCTTTCTCAAAAGGAACTTAAGGTCTCTAATAGCATGTTGCTAATTTTCACAACATTCCAATAAAGAACTATTATTTAGCATTTATATCACACTTTAACTTGCAAAAATGTTTTACAATTATTTTCATTAGTAGTCATGCCTCACAACCACCCACTGAGCCAAAATAGTCCTATTATCCTCATTTGGCAACGAGAAAACTTGATGTATCTTAAGGTCAAGGTCAAGTAACTCTGCTTCTCAAAGGCCAGAGACCTACAGTCTCATTCACTTACTAGTTATGGGTATTGCTCATAATACTAGTTAAAACAAGTTTTTTTTTGTTTTTTTGGTTTTTTTTGAATTGGCGTCTCATTCCGTCGCCCAGACTGGAGTGCAGTGGCCGCTTCCGGCCACCGCAGCCTCGACCTGCTGCGCTCCGGCGATCCTTCCACCTCAGCCTTTCGAGTAGCCAGAATTACAGGCGTGCGCTACCACGCCCAGCTAATTTTTTTTATTTATTGTAGAGATGAGGTCTCGCCAAGTTGCCCAGGCGGGTCTCGAACCCGCGGGCTCAGGCAATCCACTCACCTCAGCCTCCCAAGGCGCGGGATTACAGGCTGAGCCACCGAGCCCAGCTAAAACAAGTTTTTAAGAGCATAGAAATCTGCTTAAAATAATGGTACAAAAACAATGAAAGATTATAATACTTCAACAAAATTATAATACAAAAAGGTAAGGTTTTTTGGGGTTTTTTTTTTTTAGTTGGAGTCTCACTGTTACCCAGGCTGGAGTGCAGTGGCACACTCACAGCCACCCCAGCGTCGACCTGCTGGGCTCCGGTGATCCTTCCACCACAGCCTTCCAAGGAGCTGGAACTACAGGCACGTGTTACCCTGCCAGGCTAATTTTGTATTTATTGTAGAGACAAGGTCTCACCAAGTTGCCCGGGTTGGTCTTGAACCCACGGGCTCAGGCAATTCACTCGCCTCAGTCTCCCGAAGTGCTGGGAGACTGAGTCCAGACCTAGGTAAGGATTTAGTAATGATGACACAGCCAGTATTCAAAGAAACTAGATTCCAAAACCTAACTGTCATCAAACAAAAATCAAAAAATGATCAAAATCCTTATTTTTCCCCTAAACCCAGTACAATCAGACTTTTATTTCCTGCATTCCAAAGAATGGTTCTAGTCAAAGTCACCAATAACCTCCAGGTTAAATCCTGTGAGTACTTCTCTGTTATGTGACATCTAAACAGCATTCAACACAGTTGACAACTTCCTTCTTGAAATACCTTTTTACTTGGTTTCTATCACTTTTCTGGCTTTCCACCTACCTTGCTGGCTATTCCTTCTCTTTTTTTTTGAGTCGGAGTCTCACTCTGTCACCCAGGCTAGAGTGCAGTGGCTCACTCATGGCCACCACAGCTTTGACCTGCTGGGCTCAGGCAATTATTCCACCTCAGCCTCTTAAGTAGCTAGGACTACAGGCGTGCACCACCACCACACCCAGCTAATTTTTTTTTTTTTTTTTTGAGTTGGAGTCTCACTCTGTCACCCAGACTGGAGTGCGGTGACCGACCGCTCCCGGCCACCGAAGCCTCGACCTGCTGGGCTCCGGTGATCCTTCCGGCTCAGCCTTCCAAGTAGCTGGAACTACAGGCGCACACTACCACGCCCGGCTAATTTTTTGATTTATTGTAGAGATGAGGTCTCGTCAAGTTGCCCAGGCGGGTCTTGAACTCGCGTACTCAGGCAATTCACTCACCTCAGCCTCCCAAAGCACGGGATTACAGGCTGAGCCACTGAGCCCGGCATTTTTTTTTTTAATTTATTGTAGAGACAAGGTCTTGTCAAGTTGCCCAGGCAATCCTCTCGCATCTGTCTCCCAAAGTGCCGTGATCACCACACCAGGCTTATTCCCTCTCTCTAAAACCTCTCTTCTCTAGCCACAAACCTAAGGGACTTCCTTATTGAATTTCATGACTTCAAACTCCATCTATATGTTGATGACTTCCAATTCTACAATTCCAGCCCAGACTTCTCCCTGGAATCACCAGTTCTATCCAACTGCCTATCTCATGTCTCTATTTGGATGTCTAACAAGTATCTCAAACTTGGCATGACCAAAAAAGAATTCTTAGCAATTATATTCTGCCATAGTTTTACCCATCTCAATAAATAATACCAAACATTTACTTACCTGGTACTGTGACAATACCTGAGCAATCCCAGTCAACTTCATTTCCAAAATATATGCCATATCTGTCCACTTCTCTACACCTTTTCATACCAGCCCAAGTTACCATGAACTCTCATCTGAATTATTGCAGGAGCCTTGTAACTGGTCTCCTTGCTTCCCCTATAATCCATTTCTAACACAGCAACCAGAATATCCTTTCTAATCACAAATCAACTCACATCATACCCCTATTTAAAAATCTCCCCAGTCGGGCTCGGTGGCTCAGCCTGTAATCCCGCACCTTGGGAGGCTAAGGTGAGTGAATTGCCTGAGCCTGCGGATTCGAGACCTGCCTGGGCAACTTGGCGAAACCTCATCTCTACAATAAATCAAAAATTAGCCGGGCGTGGTAGTGCGCACCTGTAGTTCCAGCTACTTGGAAGGCTGAGGCGGAAGGATCGCTGAAGCCCAGCAGGTCAAGGCTGCGGTGGTCGGAAGCGGCCACTGCACTCCAGTCTGGGCGACAGAGTGAGACTCCAACTCAAAAAAAGAAAAAATCTCCCCTATGCTGGGCTTGGTGGCTCAGCCTGTAATTCCAGCACGTGGGGAAGCTGAGGCAAGTGGATTGCTTGAACCCACAGGTTCGAGAGCCACCCAGCCAACTTGGCAAGACCTTGTCTCTACAATAAATAAATAAAAATGAGCCAGTGTGGCAGCACGTGACTGCAGTTCCGGCTACTTGGAAGGCTGAGGTGGAAGGATCGCCGGAGCCAGTAGGTCGAGGCTGCGGTGGCCAGGAGCGTGCCACTGCACTCCAGTCTGGGCGACAGACTCCAACTCAATAAATAAATAAATAAAATAAAAAATAAAAATCTCCCCTAGCTGGGCACGGTGGCTCACACCTACACTCTGGGAGTTGAAGGAGAAAGGATTGCCTGAGACCAGGGTTTTGAGACCAGCCTGGGCAACTTGGTGAGGCCTCGTCTCTACAATAAATCAAAAAACTAGCTGGACATGGTGGCGCACACCTGTAATTCCAGCTATTTGGAGGGCTGAGATGGAAGGATCACCTGACCCCAGCAGGTATAGGCTGTGGTGGCCATGAGCATGCCATTGCACTCCAGCCTGGACAATAGAGTGAGACTGACTCAAAAATAAAATAGCCGGGCTCGGTGGCTCAGCCTGTAATCCCGTGCCTTGGGAGGCTGAGGTGAGTGGATTGCCTGAGCCTGCGGGTTCGAGACCCGCCTAGGCAACTTGGCGAGACCTCATCTCTACAATAAATCAAAAAATGAGCCGGGCATGGTAGCACGCGCCTGTAGCTCCAGCTCCTTGGAAGGCTGAGGCAGAAGGAGCGCCGGAGCCCAGCAGGTCGAGGCTGCAGTGGCCGGGAGCGGCCACTGCACTCCAGTCTGGGCAACGGAGACTCCAACTCAAAAAATAAAATAAAATAAAATAAAATAAAGGCCGGGCACAGTGGCTCACACCTGTAATCCCAGCACTTTGGGAGGCTAAGGTGAGAGGATTGCCTGAGCCCATGGGTTTGAGACCAGCCCGGGCAACTTGGCGAGACCTCATCTCTACAACAAATCAAAAAAATTAGCCAGGCATGGTGGTGTGTGCCTGCAGTTCCAGCTACTTGGAAGGCTGAGGTGGAAGGACTGCCTGAACCCAGCAGGTTGAGGCTGCAGTGGCCATGAGTGTGCCACTACACTTCAGCCTGGGTGACAGAGTGAGACTCCAACTCAAAAATAAATAAATAAATGAATAAAACAAAACAAAAATCTCCTGAAAAAAAACCTTACTCGAGTTCCAAATCTGTCATCTGGCTGGCTTCTGTCTTCCTCATCTCTCTCTCCCCCTCACCCACCATATCCAAACAACACTGGCCTTATTTCTGTTCCTCTAATATACCAAGTTCATTCCTCCTTAGGAACTTTGCACTAGAATGTTTGATCTGCTAATCTTCGTATCCTCCTGAATCTTAAATGCCATATCCTCAGAGAGGTCTTCTCTGTTCTCTCAACCTAAAGTAGCTATCCATTCATCCTCTATCACATCCTCTATTTTTCTCTGTCCAGTATTTACCATAAACTAATGTTTTAAAGTTGTTGGTTTTCTATTTACTCTCACTGGAATATAAGTACCATAAGAGCAGGGACTTTATCTTATTTTGTGTATTGCTAGTGCCCAATATACAGTAGAAACTCAAAAAAAATGGCAGGCTCAGTTGTTAGGTGCTGAAGTTAAAAAAGTGAAAAAAAAAAAGCTCACAACATAGATGAGGAAACAGGACAGCATTTAAATAATAATGTTATGTTAGTAGGATAATAAAATGTCAGAGGAGCCCAGCAGCAAGACTGATTAATTCTGCCCTGGTATGTGGGAAGACTTCATTTTTTTCCATGAAAAATTTAGCTATGAGCTAAAAATTAATTAGGAGATTCATCAGATTATCAGTTCTGTCCATCTGTCTTAGTAGCAATGTCCTTGGAGGGAAAGTAAATAGCTTGAGTCAAGTGTGGTGGCTTATACCCATAATCCCAGCACTTCAGGAAGCTGAGGCTGGAGGATTACTTGACGCCTAGAGTTTGAGACCAGCCGCAGCATAGCAAGACCTCGCCTTGATCAAAATTTTTAAAAAATTAGTCAGGCATTGAAGGGCGCGGTGGCTCACGCCTATAATCCCAGCACTTTGGGAGGCCAAGGTGAGAGGATTGCCTAAGCCCATGGATTTGAGACCAGCCTGGGCAACTTGGCAAGACCTCATCTCTACAACAAATAAAAAAATTAGCGGGAGTCGGGCTCGGTGGCTCAGCCTGTAATCCCTCGCTTGGGGAGGCTGAGGTGAATGGATTGCCTGAGCCCGCGGGTTAGAGACCCGCCTGGGCAACTTGGCGAGATCTCATCTCTACAATAAATCAAAAAATTAGCCGGGCGTGGTAGCGCGCGCCTGTAGTTCCAGCTACTTGGAAGGCTGAG
>CAUYQG010056179.1:0-15712 GCA_963574415.1 Tarsius wallacei | reverse complement strand
GTAGTTCCAGCTACTTGGAAGGCTGAGGCGGAAGGATCGCCGGAGCCCAGCAGGTCGAGGCTGCGGTGGCCGGGAGCGGCCACTGCACTCCAGTCTGGGCGACAGAGTGAGACTCCAACTCAAAAAAAAAAAAAAAAAGCTACAATCATCAAAGCAGCCTGGTATTGGTACAATAACAGCCATATAGACCAATGAAACAGGATTGAGAATCCAGAAGCAAAACTTCAATTTCTCAAGCAACTCATCTTCAATAAAGCATCCACCACCAACCGCTGGGGAGAGGAGAATCTGTTCAGTAAATGGTACTTGGAAAACTGGCTGATCTCATGCAGAAGATTAAAACAAGAGCCCTACCTATCACCATACACCAAAATCAACTCTAAATGGATCAAAGACCTAAGCATAAAACTTCAAACTATAAGCATCTTAGAAAACACAGGAGAAACCCTTATGGAAATTGAAACTGGCAACCAATTCCTTATCAAAACCCCAGTGCCCATGCCATAAAAGATAAGATAGACAAATGGGACCCCATCAAACTGACAAGATTCTGCAAAGTCAAAGAAACCATCAAGAGAACAGGGAGACACCCACAGACTGGGAAAAAATTTTTTGCCAACTCAGTGTCTGACAAAGGCCAAACATCTAGGATCTACAAGGAACTCAAATGAGCCAAAATTTTTTTGATATTATAATAATGACCATTGTGACTGATGTAAGGTGGCAACATTTTGCAGTTTTAATTTGCAGTTTCCTGATGATTAGGGATCGTGAGCATTTTTCCATTTGTTTGTTAACCTTTTATATATCCCTTTTTGAGCAATTTCTGTTCATGTCAATTGTCCACTCTTTTTAATAGGGTAATTTTTTTGTTGTTGTTGCTGATTTGCTTGGGTTCTTTGTGGATTCTGAATATTATTCCTTTGTAAGATACATAGTTTGTAAATATTTTCGCCTATTCTGTAGGTTATTTGTTTACTCTGTAGATTATTTCTTTTGCTGTGTAGAAGCTTTTTAGGTTAATTAAGTCCTGTTTATTTCATTTGCTTTTGGGATCTTAGTTCTAAGTTACTTACCTAGACCAATATCCAGAAGAATTTTTCCTAAGTTTTCTTCTAGAATTTTTATAGTTTCAAGTCTTACACTTAAGCGTTTAATACATTTTGAATTAATTTTTGTGTATGGCAAGATATGAGGATGCAGTTTCATTCTCCTGCATGCGACTATCCCATTTTCCTAGCACCATTATTTGAACAGGTGTCTTTTTCTCAGTGTATATTTTTGTCTGCTTTGTCAAATATTAATTGGTTGTAGGTTTTTGAGTTTATTTCTGAATTTTCTATTCTGTTCTGTTGGCCTGTGTGTCTACTTTTGTACTAGTGTCAAAATGCTGTTTGAATACTGTAGCCTTATAGTATAATTTGAAGTCAGGCAGTGTGATGCCTCCAACTTTGTTCTTTTAGCTGAGAATTTCTTTGGCTATTCAGGTTTTTTTCTTTTTTTTTGGTTTTGTTTTTTGTTTTGGGGGGGTTAGTTCTGAATGAATTTTATAATTTTTTTTAATTTTGTAAAAAATTGTTTTCATTATTTGACAGAGTATTATTCCCACTTTCAAGGTAAAGGAATTGAGGAATCTAGAGAGTTAAATTACTTAACTAAAGTCTTAAAGTCATCAGTCTTGAAACTATCAAGTAGCAGAGAGAGAATGTAAACCTTACCATACTGACACTATAGTTGTGTACTTAACCAACACAGTCTGAATCTTCAAATTAAAAATGACTTTCAAAATTCTGCATCTTATTTTGTGAGTTTTAAATATTTTCCCAAAATGTAGAAGTGACCAGAGTTACCAACAATATTATTGCCTATTTGAATACCATTAGTTTGCATTATATAGAAATGCTAAAATATTTTTATGAAAATTAGTGTTTAAATAGTCACTAGCTTTCTGCTTATAGAAATAAATAGTAAATGTGGAATGTTAAGGCCAACTTCTTAAAATCCTAATATGTTTTGTGTTAAAAATTTAAAACTGAAGCAACAGTATAACTTAAGTTGTAGTTTATATGTTCAAACATTTTTTATGAAATATAACTTACAACAAACTTTATGATGCTGGTGAAGTAATTAAATATTGTGATATAAATTCCATCAAATTACAATTTCTAGACATACAATAACATTTATTTTGTGTCTATTTATATATGATTATCTGTACTTCCAACAATAAAACTAATTCAGGATAGCATCATCTTATTTTTTAAAATTATCCAATCTTGAAGATTTTCAAGTCTATGATAATATCTGTGTTTCTTTACCCCTATTAAAAACAAAAATGAAGATGACCAAGTCTTGTATGAGTCAACTCTACCTGTAATAAAATATCATAGAATGGTTGACTTACACGACAGAGATTTATTTTCTCACAGTTCTGAAGACTGCAAGTCCAAAATAAGGTTGCCTGTATGATTCTATTTTGTGATGGCTCTCTTCTTGATTTATAGACTGCCATCTTCTTGCTGTGTCCTCACATACTGCAGAATGAGAAAAAGAGCAAGTTCTCTGGTGTCTCTTCTTATAAAGATATTAATCTTATTATAAGGTCCTCATCCTCATGAGCTTATCTGACCCTGATTACCTCTTAAAGACTCTTAACTCCTAATAATATTGCATGAAATTTACTGAATCATTCATCACATAACAGAATTCTAAAGCTTTAGGATATCTTTCTGTATTCAAATTCACTACAAAAGTAGAGATTTAGAATGACTCATAAGTTTCAGGAGGTTATTTCAACCCTGTTGAAATCTTTACTAAACTTATCTAACACTTGACGGATTTTCTCGTAATTGTAGTGTTTACTTCCCTTTTTCCTTGAGAATTCACTCTTATTTTTAGATACTTCAAGATAAACTTGGTTTTAATTTGTGCTGATAATTTTATTATTTTCTTCTAATAGCAGCATATGCATTTTCATAATTAAAAACAATCTTCTATTGTACACTTTAAATAAAAGTAAACACTAGTAAAATTTAAACTTGAAAAGAGGTATGCAAACATTCCAAATTTTTAAAAGTCAACAATTAAAACTTCCTGTATTTTGAAAATCAGAATAAGATACTTGATTCTTCATAAAACAAACATTGATTACTGAAAGCAAAAGTGTTACTATAATTGGGTGTTGTTGACAAATTTTGACAAAAAGACTCCCATTCTTTTTCCTAAATAAGGCCTATTTATTTCCACTTTGTGTTTTTAGAATTGTGTTTGCAAATGGCAAGTGAAATGAAAGATTGAAGCAATTATCCACATCATTCAGATCAAATATACTCTCATTAAATAAGAGCAGATGGTGTGGATAGAAATTTAGCTTCAAGGCTGTGTTCCTCATAAACAACATATGAAAATTAATTGTTTTTTCAGTGCATTTGTTTCAAACCAGTCTATACCTCCCCTTACAGATGGGTTTATTTAAAATGTTAACTGGAAGGATACAGTTATAACTTATATCTTATTAGTTATTTAAACTAATAAAAAAACTATTTAAACTCATCAAGATTACTAAAGTGGAGCAAAATGAGGTTATACGCTTATACCATTAATTAGAATATGAATGCCTTATTTGGGCTTTTGTCATCTCATACAAGACACTATAAGTCCCCAGGCCCCTGCACAGGAATATATAGACGTCCAGAAGAATGACACACAGGCACCAATAAATGTTAAATAGTTTGTTACTCCCTGAGTAAACACCGAACCAGTTCCCTACGAAAAGCACTCAGGTAGGAGACCATGTGAAACAAGAGTAAGTGAGGGTGGGCGGTGCCAGTTTTTATTGTGCTTCTTGCTGCAAACTGGGTGGTTTCCAGGAGTTTGAATAGTCTGAACTTCCCACGGACACCAATAGAGGGAGCAGAGGAGCTCACTGATCTTGTCAAGGTGGGAAACCAAAGGAATGGGGAAGGTTTGGGGCTTGAAGGTTGTCAGAAGCCAAACATCAAAAATTATGTCATTGAAAATCCAAGAGAATCTGTCAAAAACCCGCTTGCACTGATAAAGGATTTTGGCAAGGTCTCAGGGTACAAAATAAATGTGCAAAAGACAGTTGCATTCCTATACACCAACAACAAGCAGGCAGAGATCCAAATAAAAAGCAAAATCCCATTCACAATAGCCACCAAAAAAATGAAATACCTCAGCACCTTCCTAACCAGAGAAGTGAAAGACCTTTACAATGAGAATTGCAAAACACTGCTCATAGAAATCCAAGAAGACACAAACAAATGGAAAAATATTCCATGCTCATGGATAGGAAGAATCAACATTGCTAACATGTCCATTCTACCGAAGGCAATCTATAGATTCAATGAAATAACCATTAAGTTACCAACATCATTTTTCTCAGTCCTGGAAATGACAATACAGAAATTCATATGGGAACATAAACAACCACTAATAGCCAAAACAATCCTTAACAAAAGAAACAAAGCAGGAGGTATCACACTTCCAGACATCAAACTTTACTATAAGGCTACAGTAATCAAAACAGCCTGGTAATGGTACAAGAACAGGCACATAGACCAACGGAACAGGATACAGATTCCGGAAGCAAAGCCTCAATTCCTCAACCAACTCATCTTTGACAAAGCCTCCAGCAACAACCACTGGGAAGAGGAAAACCTATTCAGTAAATGGTGCTGGGAAAACTGGCTGACCACATGCAGAAGATTGAAACAGGACCCCTACTTATCACCATACACAAAAATTAACTCTAAATGGATCGAAGAACTAAACATGAAACCTCACACTATAAGAATCTTAGAAAATGCAGGAGAGACCCTTATTGAAATTGGAACTGGCAACCAATTTCTATTCAGAACGCTGAAGGCAAATACCTTAAGAAATAAGATAGACAAGTGGGATCTCATCAAACTAACGAGCTTCTGCAAAGCAAAAGAAACCATGAATAGAGCAGGGAGACAGCCTGCAGAATGGGAAAAAATATTTGCCAACTGTATATCTGACAAAGGTCTAACATCTAGGATCTACAAGGAACTCAAATGTGCCAAAAGGAAAAAAACAAACAGTCCCATTAAAAAGTGGGTAAAAGACATGAATAGACACTTCTCAAAAGAAGATATATGGGCAGCCAACAGACACATGAAAAAGTCCTCAGCCTCACTCATCATCAGAGAAATGCAAATCAAAACCACATTGAGATACCACCTAAGCCCAGTAAGAATGGCCATCATTAATAAACAAACAACAACAGATGCTGGCGAGGATGTGGAGAAAAAGGAATGCTTCTACACTTATGGTGGGAATGCAAACTAGTGCAACCACTTTGGAAGACAGTGTGGCAATTTCTGAAAGAACTAGAAATTGACCTTGCATATGATTCAGCAATTAGCCTATTGGGAATACACCCAGAGGAACTCAACTTATTCTACAAAAAAGGTACCTGCAACACATTTGTTTGTTGCAGCTCTATTCACAATAGCAAAACATAGAACCCCTGTATTGCCCATCGAAGCTGGACTGTATTAAAAAAATGTGGTACATATACACAATGGAATATTATGCAGCCATAAAGAAGGACAAATTTATGGACTTTGCAGCAACTTGGATGGATTTGGAGTTGATCATACTCAGTGATTTATCACAGAAAAAAAGGACAGAGTTCCATATGTTCTCACTCATAAGCTGACCTTGAACAATTATAATGCTGTAAGAAAGCAATTGGCAGTAGTGGGAAACTGTAGGGGAGGGGGGGTGAGATTGACAGTTGAGGGAAACTGCTAGGGGAGGGAGGAACGTACCTCATCAACAAGGCTACCTGCATGATCAAGGTTTATATTCCTAACCCTGAATTGTACCCCACATCTTTTTAATAAAAATGTAAAAGAAATGAAATAGATTTAAAATAAAGGGTAGGAAACTAAAAAAAGAAAAGAAATGAAAACTATAGAACAATAACCCTGATGAACTAAGATGCAAAAATTCTCAAAAAAATAGGAGCAAATCAAATTTGATAGCATGTAAAAAATAATTAACATGAGCAAGTAGGTTTTAACACAGGGGTGCAAGGGTGGTTCAACATATGCAGTCAAAAAATGTGATCCACTACTTAAACATAATTAAAAACACAATTATATGATAATTTATATAGACACAGGAACAGTATGATAAAATCCAGTATCCCTTCATGATAAAAACTATCAGCAAAATAGGCACAGAGGGAACATCCCTCAAAATAACAAAAGCCATATATAACAGTGTCATCCTAGATGCAAAGGAGTCCATTGTATTTCCTTTCAGGACTGGAACAAGGCAAAAAAGCCCACTTTTACCACTCCAATTCTATATAGTATTGGGAATCCTAGCCAGAGCAATCAGGCAAGAAAAAAAAGGGATGGTATCCACATTGGAAAAGAAAAAAATCAAACTATCTCTGTGTGCCAACTATACAATCTTATACCTACAGAATCATAAAGACTCTTCCAAAAGACTCTGGGACTTGATAAATGAATTCTGTAAAGTTTCAGGACACAAAATCAACACACAAAAATCAGTAGCACTGCTATACACCAATAATGACAAGCTGAGAATCAAATCTAGAACTGAATTCATTTATAATAGCAACCAAAATGCTGAAATACCAAATAATGTACTTAACCAAGGAGGTGAAAGCTCTCTACAAGGGGAACTACAAAACTCTGATGAAAGAAATTGTAGAGGATACAAACAAATGTAAATACATGCCATGCTCACGCATTGGAAGAATCAACTTTGTTAAAATGACCATATTACCCAAAGTAATCTACACATTTAATGCAATCCCTATCAAATGGCCAACATCATTTTTTGAAGAATTAGAAAATACAATCCTAAAATTTATGTGGAACCAAAAGAAGAGGCAGAATAGCCAAAGCTATCCTAAGCAAAAAGAACAAAGCTTGAGACACTGCATTTCCTAACTTCAAATTATGCTACAAAGCTGTAGTAATCAAAAAAGCATGGTACTGGTACAAGAGGAGACTCATGGACCAATGGAAACAAAATACAGAATGCAGAAATAAACCCAAATACCCTCAACCAACTGATCTTTGACAAAACAGATAAAATCAAACATTGGGGAAAGGACAGCCTATTCAACAAATGGTGTTGGGACAATTGGATAGCTACTTGCAAAAAAAATGAAACTTGATCCTAACTCTCTCCATATACGAAAATTAACTCAAGATGGATTAAAAACTTAAATGACAGGCATAAAACCATAAAACCTAGAGACCTAGGAAACCATAAAACCAAGAAAACCTCGGAAAACCTCTTCTGGACATTGGTCTACATGAATAATTTATGGCTAAAACTCCAAAAGCACATACAACAAAAACCAAAAATAGACAAGTGGGACTTAATTAAACTAAAAAGCATCTGCAAAGCAAAAGAAATAATCAACAGAGTAAATAGGCAACCTACAAAATAGGAGAAGATATTTGCAAACTATACATCTGACAAGTACTAATATCCAGAATCTACAAATAACTCAAACAATTCACCAAGCAAAAAAACAACCTCATTAAAAAGTGGGCAAACAAGCTACCTGGAAGGATTTAGAGTCTGTCATACTCAGTGATCTATCACAGAAACAAAGAACAGAGTACCATATATTCTCATTCATAAGCGGACCTTGAACAATTATCATAATACTATAAGAAAGGGATTGACAGTAGTGAAAAACTGCTGGGGGTTGGGGGGTGGGGAGTGGGATTGGCAGTTGAGGGAAACTGCCAGGGGAAGGGAGGACACACCTCATCAACAAGGGTACCTGCATAATGAACACTTGTATACCTAACCCTGAATTGTACTCCACATCTTTAAAATAAAAAATAAAAATAAAAAAGCAGGTAAACAACATGAACAGACATCTCTCAAAAGAAGACATACAAATGACCAACAAACATGAAAAAACATCACTAATCATTAGGAAAATGCAAATCAAAACTATGTTGAAATACCACCTTACACCAGTCAGAATGTCCATCACTAAAACTCAAAAAACAACAGATGTTTGTACAGATATGGAGAAAAGGGAACACTTATACACTGTTGGTAGGAGTGTAAATTAGTACAACCTCTTTGAAAATAAGTATAGAGATTTCTCAAAGAACTAAAAGTAGATTTACCTTTTCACTACTAGGTATCTACTCAAAGAAACAGAGGTTGCTATGTTAAAAAGACACCTGCACCTACATGTTCATGGTACACAATCGGAAAGATGTGGAATCAACCTAATTGCCTATCACCTGATCCATGGATAATGAAAATATTGTATATATACACTATAGATTACTATCTAACTATCAGAAATAATAAAATAATGTCTTTTACAGCAACTTGGATGGAATTGGAGAACATTTTCCTAAGTGAACTAACTCAGGAACAGAAAACCAAACACCACATGCTTTCACTTATAAGTAGGAACTAAAGCAAGAACCTGAAAAGGCACAGAGAATGATATAATGGACACTGGAGACTCAGAAATGGGAAACGGTGGAGGGACGAAAAATCTCTTATTAGATAAAATGTACACAGGTAGGGGTGGTGGTTAAAGCCCAGACATCGTCGCCACTATGCAATGCAACCATGTAACTAAGAACTATTTGTACCCCCAAAGCTACTGAAATTTTAAAAAATCAGTAAATAAAAAACAAATTTTTTTAAAAAAATGATGCACAGCATGTTTGGAATGTCACGATTTTAAAAAATAGTCCCGAGATGTTTAAATCATATAACTCTTTTTACCTTTTTTTTTTTTTTTGAATTGGAGTCTCACTCCGTCGCCCAGACTGGAGAGCAGTGGCCGCTCCCGGCCACCGCAGCCTCGACCAGCTGGGCTCCAGCGATCCTTCCACCTCAGCCTTCCAAAGAGCTGGAACTACAGGCGCGCGCTACCACACCCGGCTAATTTTTTGATTTATTGCAGAGATGAGGTGTCACCAAGTTGCCCAGGTGGGTCTCGAACCCACAGGCTCAGGCAATCCACTCACCTCAGTCTCCCAAGGCATGGGATTACAGGCTGAGCCACCGAGCCCGGCTCCTTTTTACCATTTTTAATTAAATACCCACCAAAGATATGTGCCAAAATAAAGACAAAAACAAACAAACAAACAAAAAAAACCCCTTTGCTGTTCCATTTTATTATTCAGTCACTCCCAGTCAGAGAAGGATTTCAGATACACAAGTGAGTAAGAATCTTTTCTACAGCAGATGTAATCTGGACCATCCTGCCCCAGCAGACCACACACTGGCTGGGTCAGCTGCTTAAGAAATTCTGTATCTATCTCCACAATTATTTATGAAATCACTCAAGGTTTGTGTGTTCTGCTTTGTGAAATGTGTGATTCTCCAAGGTCAGGCTACTATAACTAGCAATGGAAAGACCATCCAATAAGAAATGAGATCATCCCTCCATGGTATATGCCAATAAATTGTGCCAAATTGGTAAAAATTGTATTCACCATCACCCTCTTCCCTTCCTCTATCCCATACTTTCAGAGTGGAACTTTTCTGCATAAATATAGAGAAGGCTTCCTGTGCCTCCGTTGCTTTTTCATGTTCTGCTATTCTTTCTTCCTTACTACTTTGCCAGAGTGACCAATCTGAGAAACCCAGGGGTTATGCTCCTTTGAGAAAAATAGAAGCTGAAGAACCCTCACTAATGTAAGTCATATTATTTTCTGTTTTACTTGATTTGCTCTTCTTTAGAGACTGGGGGAGTCAGTTGAAGTGAGTAAGAGTGAAATCAATTTGAGTATTCAACAATGATTGTTTTGTTTTTACCTTATTAGCTTTGTCTATTAGAGAATCAGAGTTTGAAGCAGAGATTCATGACCCTTCTCACAGTGTACTGTGCTCCAAGGCACAAAGAAAAATCACAGTATAGGTCTATTCTAAAAACACTGAGAAATATAGAAAAATTATATAAACACAGGTGACCACTCCTGCACTGTACTGTACTTTTTCCAGTCTTGTACTAAGACAGAGGTTTAATTTTATTCAGAGATTCAGAAGATCTCTGGGAAAGACAGAATAAACTAAACCAAAGGGAATTTTTAAAAAGAGAAGAACATTCTCATCTTTTCAGCTTTGGCAAGATGCCAGACAATCTGTGCCAGTAGCCCAGAATCCACCACCTGTTGAGCTTTTACTTGTAACATCATGTTTCCCATATCCTGCAGGACAAAATCTATCCTCAATGCTGGCCATTTACCCCATGCAGATGTTGGTATTTAAAACATTTTATCTTCTTCAAAGGAAACGAACAATAGCGGTAGCTCTAGTTTCCAGCACCTTTTGATGTCCTCTTTTGTACTTTAGATTACTCTTGAAAATGTAAAATCTCAATATTCCTTTAAATTTCCTCTTAGACCTTGGGTTTCTGACACCACAAAATTCAATTAGGTGTGGGCTTTCCTTCACAGAAAAGGCAAACCAGTAAATTCCATGGGTTTGTATTTCTCATAATCTCTTCAACTTCTTCTGATCTTGTGTGCATACTTCTCCATCACATCTGGAGTATAGGGGCGATGGGTTTCTCAGCTATCAGCAGGTTACAAGCCTATG
The DNA here is from genome assembly GCA_963574415.1 of Tarsius wallacei. Classification (NCBI taxonomy): domain Eukaryota; kingdom Metazoa; phylum Chordata; class Mammalia; order Primates; family Tarsiidae; genus Tarsius; species Tarsius wallacei. Next base: position 5,086 of record CAUYQG010056179.1, on the reverse strand, counting down.
TACCCAGGGGGCCAAGAGAAGGCAGCATGATTCCTTCCATGTGTTCATATACTTTAAAGAGAGACACCACAGATGAATCATCAAAACATGCCAAAGGAAAGAAAGCCCTCCCGGTGACCTAGAAAAGAGTTGAGGTAAGCCATCCACTCATATGGACCACACTTTTGTCCTCCAGTCCTAGAATAAAGGTTTTCAACCTGACTGGGCTCGGTGGCTCAGTCTGTAATCCCAGCACTTTGGGATGTGGAGGCAAGTGGATTGCCTGAGCCGGTGGGTTCGAGACCAGCCTGGGCAACTTGGCAAGACCTCGTCTCTACAATAAATAAAAAATTAGCTGGGCATGGTAGCACGTGCCTGTAGTTCTGGCTACTTGGAAAATAGGCGGAAGGATCGCTGGAGCCCAGCAAGTCAACGCTGGGGTGACTGTAAGTGTGCCACTGCATTCCAGCCTGGGCGACAGAGTGAGAATCCAACTCAAAAAAAAAAAATGTTTTCAACCTTGGTTCTATCATAGATTCACATAGGGTGCTCTTAACAAATATCTATTCTAGACCAATTCATAAGACTCTCTGGAGAGTTTTGCTTTGTTGCGTTTTAAAAATTTCCAGGTTATTCTAATACATAGTCTTACAGTCATAGTTGAGTGTCCTAGTATAACAGACAAAAGTTGTCCCCTAAGAAATCTATTTTCTCCTGAGCCACATACGAAACTCTTCCTTCTTGAAATGGAAGGAGATGGGCAACTTTGAATGCCCCCACATCTAATTCTCTACCAGAGGAAAGGGAGTGTATCCTATAAATATATTACCTAAATACCAGAATATTTAAGAATGTGTATTCACAAACACACATCCTCTATGTATGCATTGTGTTTATATAAGTAAAATACATAAAAGAACTAGGAAGTGTTTTAGCCATTGAAATTGAGGAAAAATTATTTCATTTTATTTATGGTAGTCAAAGATTTTTATTCATTTCAATTTAATTGAAAATAAAACTTACAGTTTAAAGAAATTAATACAGTAAATGTGTTGACTTATTGATGAAAGGGAAATGGGCAAATAATTTTATAAACTTCATTGTGAAATATTGTAAAGGAATAAATAAAACTATAATTCAGATATTATTTATTACCTAATTTTATAGTTTTCATGATTTCTACTTTTGTCAAAAATTTGCTGAATAATTGTTCTTATTTGTTGAATGTGACACTAAAGAAATTGCATGAGCACAAGTCTCATGGGGTTCTAAATGTAAGAATTTTGTTTTGAGACTTCCAGATGAAGCATATAACCTTTAGGGCTTTCTTCTTACCATAAACTACTTTCTCCTTCCTAAAGAAGTATATTTATCAAAAGCATTTGAGATTTCTTTTAGAAACTCTCTTTTAGAACAATATGCAAAGGAAACTCACTAGAAGTAATTCACGCACTTTGATAATGTCTATATGTTCAGGAGTTTCTGCATCTCTGCACTCTTTTAGTTATCCCTCTACTGAACTTATCACAGGTTGCTTTCTTTCTACATGTAAACAGAAAATAAGTAAATAAGTATAAATGAGTAGACAGGTAATAGTCTAGGTACCAATTCTTTCTCTCCTTTTAAAGTGTCTTCTAATCTGACAGCTTAAACACAGATACTTTGTTGTCCAGACCACACATAGAATGAACCCTGGGGTCATCTGGATGATTTTGCTAATTGCATCATAATAATTAGAAGGATAATCAATATTTCCTCTCAGGCTTAAGAATTATTTTCCACAAATTATAAGTTAACAGGGAATTATGCATCTGATATTAATTTTTGAATGGATATCAGTAAAACCAAATGTAATACGTTTGAAAGTCATTAGATATGACAAGTTATAGGCAAAACAAAGATAATAAAATTCACTGTTATGTCACATATATAATTAAGTAAATAGATAAATTAACACATAAATATAAAAGATACTATGCCTTTGATGCAAATTTAAGAAGACAGATCAATGAAAGAGCATATACATTTTTGAAATAGATGCGAGAATAGTTGAGAATTTAACACATGATAAAGATAGCATTTCGTACCATTGGAAAAAATTTGCTTAATAAATGTGCTGAATGATTGGTTAATTATGAAAAAATATGTTATATTTCTGATGGATGTGAGAGATAAATATAAAGAAATGAGATTATAAATAAGCCTTAAGAATATATAGATAAATACAAGATTGCAGGGTGGGGAAGAATGTTTTAAGTATACACACAAAAGAAGAAACCACAAAGAACATTAATTTATTTGACCACATAGCAATTAATATTTTAACTCATTATAAAATATCATAAACAAAATAAAATAGCAAAATACAACTTGAAAAATGGCAGAAAAAATTTTTATTTTCCTTATACATACAGCATTCTTTTAAATCCACATTAGTAAGACAATTGAAAATATGAACAAAAGACAATGGAAAAGCAAATTACAAAAGAATAAGTTCAGATGGACATTAAGCATATGAAAAACTATTAAACTACATTTATAATTACGGAGATATGCATTATTATGAAAATAAGAAACTTTTTTTTGTATTTCATGTTGGCAAAAATAAGTATATTCAGCCCCAGTTCTGGCTAAAGCCTAGGCTGACAGACAAAAAACATACGTGCTTCCATTCTTCCTGTCTTCACGGAAGTTAAACATCACTAATTTATGTTAGTATACTTTGCTGCTGTACTCAGATGAGATCTTGCAGTACTTGAAAAGACAACCAAGTCAACGCTACTAATTACTCAACGATGGTTCCAAATGAACTCTAATTGCCATTTCTGAGGTAAAGTTTTATGAAAGTGGAGCCATTCTACATGGTTCACCCTCGGCAGCCTGATTCTATACTATATTCTTTTTAAAAAGCTGTAGTAATGATCATACCCTTTAGCTAAAAATTTTTTCTTAGGAAATAACCAGAGATGAGCACACATATTTATATATGAGACTAGAATTTACAATACTAATTACAAAAGGGAAATGTTAGAAATACTGGAAATAATTTTAACATATAAAAAGAGAGTTAGAGATAAAGTATATTACGTGTATACAAAAATATGCATAGTTGTTTTTTTTTTTATAAAGATGTGGGGTGCAATTCAGGGTGAGTTATACAAACGTTGATTATGCAGGTACCCTTGCTGATGAGGTATGCCCCTCCATCCCCTAGCAGTTTCCCTCAACTGCCAATCCCACCCCCCCTCCCCTGACAGTTTTCCACTAGGGATTCTCAGTTTACCAATCCCTTTCTTATAGTATTATAATAATTGTTCAAGGTCCGCTTATGAGTGAAAACATGGTATTCTGCTCTTTGTTTCTGTGATAGATCACTGAGTATGATCAACTCTAAATCCATCCAAGTTGCTGCAAAGTCCATATGTTTGTCCTTCTTTATGACTGCATAATATTCCATTGTGTATATGTACCACATCTTTTTTATCCAGTCCAGCTTCAATGGGCAACATGGTTGGTTCCATGTTTTTACTATTGTGAATAGAGCTGCAACAAACATATGTGTGCAGGTATCTTTTTCGAAGAATGATTTGAGTTTCTCCAGGTATATACCCAATACAGGAATTGCTGGTTCACATGGAAGATCAATTTCTAGTTCTTCCAAAAATCATCACACTGTCTTCCAAAGAAGTTGTACTAGTTTGCATTCCCACCAGCAGTGTAGAAACATTCCTTTTTCTCCACATCTTCACCAGCATTTGCTGTTGTTTGTTTTATTAATGATAGCCATTCTTACTGGGGCTAGGTGGTATCTCAATGTGGTTTTGATTTGCATTTGTCTGATGATGAGTGAGGTTGAACACTTTTTCATGTGTCTATTGGCTGCCCATATATCTTCTTTTGAGAAGTGTCTATTCATGTCTTTTGCCCACTTTATTTATTTATTTTTTTTGAGTTGGAGTCTCACTCTGTCACCCAGACTAGAGTGCAGTGGCCACTCCCGGCCACCGCAACCTTGACCTGCTGGGCTCCGGCGATCTTTCCGCCTCAGCCTTCCAAGTAGCTGGAACTACAGGCGCGCGCTACCACGCCCGGCTAATTTTTGTATTTATTGTAGAGATGAGGTCTCGCTTGCCCAGGCGGGTCTCGAGCCCACGGGCTCAGGCAATCCACTCACCTCAGCCTCCCAAAGGCGCAGGATTACAGGTTGAGCCACCGAGCCCGGCTTTTTGCCCACTTTTTAATGAGACTGTTTGTTTTTTTCCTTTCGGCATGTTTGAGTTCCTTGTAGATTCTAGATGTTAGGCCTTTGTCAGATATACAGTTGGCAAATATTTTTTCCCATTCTGCAGGCTGTCTCCCTGCTCTCTTGATGGTTTCTTTTGCTTTGCAGAAGCTCATTAGTTTGATGAGGTCCCACTTGTCTATCTTATTTCTTAAGATATTTGCCTTCAGCATTCTGAATAGGAATTGGTTGCCAGTTCCAATTTCCATAGGGGAGTCTCTTGCGTTTTCTAAGATTCTTATTTTTTTTAATTATAAAGATGTGGGGGTACAATTCAGGGTTAGGTATACAAACATTGATTTTGCAGGTGTCCTTGTTGATGAGGTATGACCCTTCCTCCCCTAGCAGTTTCCCTCAATTGCCAATCCCACCTGACAATTTCCCATTACTGCCAAATGCTTTCTTATAGTATTATAATTGTTCAAAGTCCACTTATGAGTGAGAACATATGGTACTCTGTTCTTTGTTTCTGTGATAGATCACTGAGTACGATCAACTCCAAATCCATCCAAATTGCTGCGAAGTCCATATATTTGTCTTTCTTTATGGCTGCATAATATTCCATTGTGTATATGTACCACATTTTCTGTATCCAGTCCAGCTTCAATGGGCAACATTGTTGGTTCCATGTTTTTGCTATTGTGAATAGAGCTGCAACAAACATATGTGTACAGGTATCTTTTTTGTAGAATGATTTGAGTTCCTCTGGGTATATTCCCAATAGGGGAATTGCTGGGTCATGTGGAAGGTCAATTTCTAGTTCTTTCAGAAATCGCCACACTGTCTTCCAAAGAGGCTGCACTAATTTGCATTCCCACCAGCAGT